>JAPZIH010000208.1:0-35472 GCA_027410445.1 Discoglossus pictus
GACCTGAACATGGAAATACAGCCAGGGGAACACTGCACAGACAGACTGAGACATGGACATACAGCCAGGGGGAACACTGCACAGACAGACTGAGACATGGACATACAGCCAGGGGGGAACACTGCACAGACAGACTGAGACATGGACATACAGCCAGGGGAACACTGCACAGACACACTGAGACATGGACATACAGCCAGGGGGAGCACTGCACAGACAGACTGAGACATGGACATACAGCCAGGGGGAACACTGCACAGACACACTGAGACATGGACATACAGCCAGGGAGAAACACTGCACAGACAGATTGAGACATGGACATACAGCCAGGGTGGGACACTGCACAGACACACTGAGACATGGACATACAGCCAGGAGAAACACTGCACAGACAAACTTAGACATGGAAATACAGCCAGGGGGAGTCACTGCACAGACAGACTGAGACATGGACATACAGCCAGGGGGGAACACTGAACAGACACACTGAGACATGGACATACAGCCAGGGGGAGCACTGCACAGACAGACTGAGACATGGACATACAGCCAGGGGGAACACTGCACAGACACACTGAGACATGGACATACAGCCAGGGGGAGCACTGCACAGACAGACTGAGACATGGACATACAGCCAGGGGGAACACTGCACAGACAGACTGAGACGTGGACATACAGCCAGGGGGAGTCACTGCACAGACACACTGAGACATGGACAGACAGCCAGGGGGAGCACTGCACAGACAGACTGAGACATGGACATACAGCCAGGGGGAGCACTGCACAGTCAGACTGAGACATGGACATACATCCAGGGTGAACACTGCACAGACACACTGAGACATGGACAGACAGCCAGGGGGAACACTGCACAGACAGACTGAGACATGGACATACAGCCAGGGGAACACTGCACAGACAGACTGAGACATGGACATACAGCCAGGGGGGGACACTGCACAGACAGACTGAGACATGGACATACAGCCAGGGGGGGACACTGCACAGACACACTGAGACATGGACATACAGACAGGGAGAACACAGCACAGACAGACTGAGACATGGACATACAGCCAGGGAGGACACTGCACAGACACACTGAGACATGGACATACAGGCAGGAGAAACACTGCACAGACAGATTGAGACATGGACATACAGCCAGGGGGAACACTGCACAGACAGACTGAGACATGGACATACAGCCAGGGGGAACACTGCACAGACAGACTGAGACATGGACATACAGCCAGGGGGAACACTGCACAGACAGACTGAGACATGGACATACAGCCAGGGGGGAACACTGCACAGACAGACTGAGACATGGACATACAGCCAGGGGGAACACTGCACAGACACACTGAGACATGGACATACAGCCAGGGGAAACACTGCACACACAGACTGAGACATGGACATACAGCCAGGGGGAACACTGCACAGACACACTGAGACATGGACATACAGCAAGGGGGAACACTGCACAGACAAACTTAGACATGACATACAGCCAGGGGGGGACACTGCACAGACAGACTGAGACATGGAAATACAGCCAGGGGGAACACTGCACAGACACACTGAGACATGGACATACAGCCAGGGGGAACACTGCACAGACACACTGAGACATGGACATACAGCCAGGGGGAACACTGCACAGACACACTGAGACATGAACATACAGCCAGGGGGAACACTGCACAGACACACTGAGACATGAACATACAGCCAGGGGAACACTGCACAGACACACTGAGACATGGACATACAGCCAGGGGGAACACTGCACAGACACACTGAGACATGGACATACAGCCAGGAGAACACTGCACAGACAGATTGAGACATGGACGTACAGCCAGGGGAACACTGCACAGACAGACTTAGACATGGACATACAGCCAGGGGGGAACACTGCACAGACACACTGAGACATGGACATACAGCCAGGAGGAACACTGCACAGACACACTGAGAAATGGACATACAGCCAGGGGGAACACTGCACAGACACACTGAGACATTGACATACAGCCAGGGGGGAACACTGCACAGACACACTGAGACATGGACATACAGCCAGGGGGAACACAGCACAGACACACTGAGACATGGACATACAGCCAGGGAGAACACAGCACAGACAGACTGAGACATGGACATACAGCCAGGGAGGACACTGCACAGACAGACTGAGACATGACATACAGCCAGGGGGAGACACTGCACAGACAGACTGAGACATGGACATACAGCCAGGGGAACACTGCACAGACACAGTGAGACATGGACATGCAGCCAGGAGAAACACTGCACAGACAGACTTAGACATGGACATACAGCCATGGGGGAACACTGCACAGACACACTGAGACATTGACATACAGCCAGGGGGGAACACTGCACAGACACACTGAGACATGGACATACAGCCAGGGGGAACACTGCAAAGACACACTGAGACATGGACATACAGCCAGGGGGAACACTGCACAGACAGACTTAGACATGGACATACAGCCAGGGGGGAACACTGCACAGACACACTGAGACATGGACATACAGCCAGGGGGAACAGTGCACAGACACACTGAGAAATGGACATACAGCCAGGGGGAACACTGCACAGACAGACTGAGACATGGACATACAGCCAGGGGAACACTGCACAGACAGACTGAGACATGAACATACAGCCAGGGGGAACACTGCACAGACACACTGAGAAATGGACATACAGCCAGGGGGGAACACTGCACAGACACACTGAGACATGGACATACAGCCAGGGGGAACACTGCACAGACAGACTGAGACATGGACATACAGCCAGGGGGAACACTGCACAGACAGATTGAGACATGGACATACAGCCAGGGGTAACACTGCACAGACACACTGAGACATGGACATACAGCCAGGGGGGACACTGCGAAGAAACACTGAGACATGGACATACAGCCAGGGGGGACACTGTAGAGACACACTGAGACATGGACATACACCCAGGGGGAACACTGCACAGACTGACTGAGACATGGACATACACCGAGGGGGAGTCACTGCACAGACACACTGAGACATGGACATGCAGCCAGGGGGAACACTGCACAGACAGACTGAAACATGGACATACAGCCAGGGGGGACACTGCACAGACACACTGAGACATGGACATACAGCCAGGGGAACACTGAACAGACATACTTAGACATGGACAAAAAGCCAGGGGGAGACACTGCACAGACACACTGAGACATGGACATACAGCCAGGGGGGACACTGCACAGACACACTGAGACATGGACATACAGCCAGGGGGGACACTGCACAGACACACTGAGACATGGACATACAGCCAGGGGGAACACTGCACAGACAGACTGAGACATGGACATACAGCCAGGGGGGACACTGCACAGACACACTGAGACATGGACATACAGCCAGGGGAACACTGCACAGACACACTGAGACATGGACATACAGCCAGGGGAACACTGCACAGACACACTGAGACATGGACATACAGCCAGGGGAACACTGCACAGACAGACTGAGACATGGACATACAGACAGGGGAACACTGCACAGACAGACTGAGACATGGACATACAGCTAGGGGGGGACACTGCACAGACAGACTGAGACATGGACATACAGACAGGGAGAACACTGCACAGACAGACTGAGTCATTGACAAACAGCCAGGGGAACACTGCACAGACACACTGAGACATGGACATACAGCCAGGGGGACACTGCACAGACAGACTGAGACATGGACATACAGCCAGGGGGAACACTGCACAGACACACTGAGACATGGACATACAGCCAGGGGGAGTCACTGCACAGACAGACTGAGACATGGACATACAGCCAGGGGAACACTGCACAGACAGACAGAGACATGGACATACAGCCAGGGGGGACACTGCACAGACAGACAGAGACATGGACATACAGCCAGGAGAAACACTGCACAGACAGACTGAGACATGGACATACAGCCAGAAGGAGACAATGCACAGACAGACTGAGACATGGAAATACAGCCAGGGGGGACACTGCACAGACAGACAGAGACATGGACATACAGCCAGGGGGAGTCACTGCACAGACAGACTGAGACAAGGACATACAGCCAGGGGGAACACTGCACAGACATACTGAGACATGGAAATACAGCCAGGGGAACACTGCACAGACAGACAGAGACATGGACATACAGCCAGGGGGAGTCACTGCACAGACAGACTGAGACATGGACATACAGCCAGGGGGGAACACTGCACAGACAGACTTAGACATGGACATACAGCCAGGGAGAACACTGCACAGAAAGACTGAGACATGGTCATACAGCCAGGGGAACACTGCACAGACAGACTGAGACATGGACATACAGCCAGGGGAACACTGCACAAACAGACTGAGACATGGACATACAGCCAGGGGGAACACTGCACAGACACACTGAGACATGGACATACAGCAAGGGGGAACACTGCACAGACAAACTTAGACATGACATACAGCCAGGGGGGACACTGCACAGACAGACTGAGACATGGACATACAGCCAGGGGGAACACTGCACAGACACACTGAGACATGGAAATACAGCCAGGAGAAACACTGCACAGACACACTGAGACATGGACATACAGCCAGGGGGGACACTGCACAGACAGACTGAGACATGGACATACAGCCAGGAGGAACACTGCACAGACAGACTGAGACATGGACATACAGCCAGGGGAAACACTGCACAGACAGACTGAGACATGGACATACAGCCAGGGGGGAACACTGCACAGACACACTGAGACATGGACATACAGCCAGGGGAACACTGCACAGACAGACTGAGACATGGACATACAGCCAGGGGAACACTGCACAGACACACTGAGACATGGACATACAGCCAGGGGGAGTCACTGCACAGACAGACTGAGACATGGACATACAGCCAGGGGGGACACTGCACAGACAGACTGAGACATGGACATACAGCCAGGGGGAACACTGCACAGACAGACTGAGACATGGACATACAGCCAGGGGGAGTCACTGCACAGACAGACTGAGACATGGACATACAGCCAGGGGGGACACTGCACAGACACACTGAGACATGGACATACAGCCAGGGGGAACACTGCACAGACACACTGAGACATGGACATACAGCCAGGGGGAGTCACTGCACAGACAGACTGAGACATGGACATACAGCCAGGGGGGACACTGCACAGACAGACAGAGACATGGACATACAGCCAGGGGGGACACTGCACAGACACACTGAGACATGGACATACACCAGGGGGAACACTGCACAGACACACTGAGACATGGACATACAGCCAGGGGGAGTCACTGCACAGACAGACTGAGACATGGACATACAGCCAGGGGAACACTGCACATACAGACTGAGACATGGACATACAGCCAGGGGGACACTGCACAGACAGACTGAGACATGGAAATACAGCCAAGGGGAACACTGCACAGACACACAGAGACATGGACATACAGCCAGGGGGAGCACTGCACAGACAGACTGAGACATGGAAATACAGCCAAGGGGAACACTGCACAGACACACTGAGACATGGACATACAGCCAGGGGGAGCACTGCACAGACAGACTGAGACATGGACATACATCCAGGGTGAACACTGCACAGACACACTGAGACATGGACATACAGCCAGGGGGAACACTGCACAGACAGACTGAGACATGGACATACAGCCAGGGGAACACTGCACAGACAGACTGAGACATGGACATACAGCCAGGGGGGACACTGCACAGACACACTGAGACATGGACATACAGCCAGGGGGGGACACTGCACAGACACACTGAGACATGGACATACAGACAGGGAGAACACTGCACAGACAGACTGAGACATGGACATACAGCCAGGGGGGACACTGCACAGACACACTGAGACATGGACATACAGCCAGGAGAAACACTGCACAGACAGATTGAGACATGGACATACAGCCAGGGGGAACACTGCACAGACAGACTGAGACATGGACATACAGCCAGGGGGAACACTGCACAGACAGACTGAGACATGGACATACAGCCAGGGGGAACACTGCACAGACAGACTGAGACATGGACATACAGCCAGGGGGAACACTGCACAGACAGACTGAGACATGGACATACAGCCAGGGGGAACACTGCACAGACACACTGAGACATGGACATACAGCCAGGGGGAACACTGCACAGACAGACTGAGACATGGACATACAGCCAGGGGGAACACTGCACAGACACACTGAGACATGGACATACAGCAAGGGGGAACACTGCACAGACAAACTTAGACATGACATACAGCCAGGGGGGACACTGCACAGACAGACTAAGACATGGAAATACAGCCAAGGGGAACACTGCACAGACACACTGAGACATGGACATACAGCCAGGGGGAACACTGCACAGACACACTGAGACATGGACATACAGCCAGGGGGAACACTGCACAGACACACTGAGACATGAACATACAGCCAGGGGGAACACTGCACAGACACACTGAGACATGAACATACAGCCAGGGGGAACACTGCACAGACACACTGAGACATGGACATACAGCCAGGGGAAACACTGCACAGACACACTGAGACATGGACATACAGCCAGGGAGAACACTGCACAGACAGATTGAGACATGGACATACAGCCAGGGGAACACTGCACAGACACACTGAGACATTGACATACAGCCAGGGGGAACACTGCACAGACACACTGAGAAATGGACATACAGCCAGGGGGAACACTGCACAGACAGACTTAGACATGGACATACAGCCAGGGGGAACACTGCACAGACAGACTGAGACATGGACATACAGCCAGGGGAACACTGCACAGACAGACTGAGACATGGACATACAGCCAGGGGGAACACTGCACAGACACACTGAGACATGGACATGCAGCCAGGAGAAACACTGCACAGACACACTGAGACATGGACATACAGCCAGGGGGGACACTGCTCAGACAGACTGAGACATGGACATACAGCCAGGAGGAACACTGCACAGACAGACTGAGACATGGACATACAGCCAGGGGAAACACTGCACAGACAGACTGAGACATGGACATACACCCATGGGGGAACACTGCACAGACACACTGAGACATGGACATACAGCCAGGGGGAACACTGCACAGACAGACTGAGACATGGACATACAGCCAGGGGAACACTGCACAGACACACTGAGACATGGACATACAGCCAGGGGGAGTCACTGCACAGACAGACTGAGACATGTACATACAGCCAGGGGGGACACTGCACAGACAGACAGAGACATGGACATACAGCCAGGGGGAACACTGCACAGACAGACTGAAACATGGACATACAGCCAGGGGGAGTCACTGCACAGACAGACTGAGACATGGACATACAGCCAGGGGGGACACTGCACAGACACACTGAGACATGGACATACAGCCAGGGGGAACACTGCACAGACACACTGAGACATGGACATACAGCCAGGGGGAGTCACTGCACAGACAGACTGAGACATGGACATACAGCCAGGGGGGACACTGCACAGACAGACAGAGACATGGACATACAGCCAGGGGGGACACTGCACAGACACACTGAGACATGGACATACACCCAGGGGGAACACTGCACAGACACACTGAGACATGGACATACAGCCAGGGGGAGTCACTGCACAGACAGACTGAGACATGGACATACAGCCAGGGGAACACTGCACATACAGACTGAGACATGGACATACAGCCAGGGGGGACACTGCACAGACAGACTGAGACATGGAAATACAGCCAAGGGGAACACTGCACAGACACACAGAGACATGGACATACAGCCAGGGGGAGCACTGCACAGACAGACTGAGACATGGAAATACAGCCAAGGGGAACACTGCACAGACACACTGAGACATGGACATACAGCCAGGGGGAGCACTGCACAGACAGACTGAGACATGGACATACATCCAGGGTGAACACTGCACAGACACACTGAGACATGGACATACAGCCAGGGGGAACACTGCACAGACAGACTGAGACATGGACATACAGCCAGGGGAACACTGCACAGACAGACTGAGACATGGACATACAGCCAGGGGGGACACTGCACAGACACACTGAGACATGGACATACAGCCAGGGGGGGACACTGCACAGACACACTGAGACATGGACATACAGACAGGGAGAACACTGCACAGACAGACTGAGACATGGACATACAGCCAGGGAGGACACTGCACAGACACACTGAGACATGGACATACAGGCAGGAGAAACACTGCACAGACAGATTGAGACATGGACATACAGCCAGGGGGAACACTGCAAAGACAGACTGAGACATGGACATACAGCCAGGGGGAACACTGCACAGACAGACTGAGACATGGACATACAGCCAGGGGGAACACTGCACAGACAGACTGAGACATGGACATACAGCCAGGGGGAACACTGCACAGACAGACTGAGACATGGACATACAGCCAGGGGGAACACTGCACAGACACACTGAGACATGGACATACAGCCAGGGGGAACACTGCACAGACAGACTGAGACATGGACATACAGCCAGGGGGAACACTGCACAGACACACTGAGACATGGACATACAGCAAGGGGGAACACTGCACAGACAAACTTAGACATGACATACAGCCAGGGGGGACACTGCACAGACAGACTGAGACATGGAAATACAGCCAAGGGGAACACTGCACAGACACACTGAGACATGGACATACAGCCAGGGGGAACACTGCACAGACACACTGAGACATGGACATACAGCCAGGGGGAACACTGCACAGACACACTGAGACATGGACATACAGCCAGGGGGAACACTGCACAGACACACTGAGACATGAACATACAGCCAGGGGGAACACTGCACAGACACACTGAGACATGGACATACAGCCAGGGGAAACACTGCACAGACACACTGAGACATGGACATACAGCCAGGGAGAACACTGCACAGACAGATTGAGACATGGACATACAGCCAGGGGAACACTGCACAGACACACTGAGACATGGACATACAGCCAGGGGGAACACTGCACAGACACACTGAGAAATGGACATACAGCCAGTGGGTACACTGCACAGACAGACTTAGACATGGACATACAGCCAGGGGGAACACTGCACAGACAGACTGAGACATGGACATACAGCCAGGGGGAACACTGCACAGACAGACTGAGACATGGACATACAGCCAGGGGGAACACTGCACAGACACACTGAGACATGAACATACAGCCAGGAGAAACACTGCACAGACAGACTGAGACATGGACATACTACCAGAAGGAGACAATGCACAGACAGACTGAGACATGGAAATACAGCCAGGGGGGACACTGCACAGACAGACAGAGACATGGAGATACAGCCAGGGGGAGTCACTGCACAGACAGACTGAGACATGGACATACAGCCAGGGGGAACACTGCACAGACATACTGAGACATGGAAATACAGCCAGGGGGGACACTGCACAGACAGACAGAGACATGGACATACAGCCAGGGGGAGTCACTGCACAGACAGACTGAGACATGGACATACATCCAGGGGGGAACACTGCACAGACAGACTTAGACATGGACATACAGCCAGGGAGAACACTGCACAGACAGACTGAGACATGGACATACAGCCAGGGGAACACTGCACAGACAGACTGAGACATGGACATACAGCCAGGGGAACACTGCACAGACAGACTGAGACATGGACATACAGCCAGGGGGAACACTGCACAGACACACTGAGACATGGACATACAGCAAGGGGGAACACTGCACAGACAAACTTAGACATGACATACAGTGTAACGGAGCAGGAACACGCAGTCCAAAATCTCCGCTGGTATACGATAAAATACCCACGAGGCACTACAGTTTCACCATTCCCGACCTCCCATATTGGACGACACACAATTTGGGAGTCAAATGAATACTGACTTTATTTTGTTATTGCAGAACTATATATACATCTCTTTGGCCACAGGCAATACACATGCCCATATTTGGCTACACACAATACACATAAAGAGAACAATAGGGGGGTCACACCTCCCTGGCAACTTTGATACAATCAGACATTGATTCAATTACACTTCTTTGTTCTTATCAAAGAATGGAAACACTTTGGAAAATGCAAGGATCCTTTACAACTTTCTTATCTCTTGAATCTCTGTAATAGGATTATCTATTAGCCTAGGTCTGCAAAAGTCTGGCTAATATTCTGCAGAGCATAAACCAGCATACATATTGTAGGATCATATTTTAACCAAGAATTAAATAATCATAAAACAGGGTAAAACAGGGATGGGTTCCGCTACACACCTCCCCCGTGACCATAAGCCGGCATACACGGTCTGATCCCAACGGATCGGCCTGGGGATGTCCGGACAAAAGTATTTGTTGGTCAATTCTCTAGTTTGACAACCCATCAGCATTACTGCAATTCACCTTTACTCACATTTCACATATCCCCAGATAGCTGGGATCTGAGCGCACAAAACCACCGAATAGCGCTCAGATCCTCTTCACACAGTTCAATTGCCATGTAGCTAAAGTCTTTCCCATAGTCTTTCATTATATGAATGGGCTTCATGGCACAGTTATCTGGGGTATCATGGTTCACACAGGGCAAGTACAGAATGACCCCCCTGTATGTAAAGGGCCAGAATGAGTGACTTACACTCTGGTATGGCCGAACACTGGTTCCAAAGGGCAATATGTACCAGGGCCATAGTCGCAGGGCAGGAGGCTGGCAAACAGTCCTCTCCAAGCCAAAGTGGCGAAGGGCACTTCGTCACACATCTCCCCTTTGGGGGGAAGTCTAACCAGGCACCTGGATATTTCGCTGGGGTGATGGTGCAACACGCTGAGGGGACTTGAGGGGCAGAGGCCAGCGGCACTCTGCCCTGATGCCAGCTCTTCTGCTGGTATAACCTGCAGGACCTCCTGCTCTGTACCAGGGACAAAGGGAGGGCAGAGGCCAACTGCACTCTGCCCCGCTGTCAGCTCTTCTGCTGGGGTACTTGGGACATATTCCGGCTCAGTAGCCAGGGAAACGTGGGGGTCAGTGGGGGTTAACATTTCCTCTGTTAACCCTGGGGCCACATTAGAAGTTAGCTGGGGAGGGGAGTTTGTACTTACCCCCTCCTCCGGTTGTCCCAGTGACGGTAGTTGGGGATCTGGACAAGCTGTGGGCGCAGAGACCACGGTCCCATCTGCGCCGTCTGGGAGATTGGTGTCTCCCCTGGTTAGGGTAAACTGTCGCTGGGGGGGAAGGATGACACCTTCTGCCCCCTGTGTTTCACACTGCCGCTGGGGGGGACGGACGACACCTTTGGCCCCCTGGGGTACCCACTGCCGCTGTGGAGGAAGGTCGACACCTTCTGCTCCCTGGGGTACACACTGCCGCTGGGGGGGAAGGACGACACCTTCTGCCCCCTGGGGTTCACACTGCCGCTGAGGGGGAAGGACGACACCTTCTGCCCCCTGGGGTTCACACTGCCGCTGGGGGGAAAGGACGACACCTTCTGCCCCCTGGGGGTCACACTGCCGCTGGGGGGGAAGGCCGACACCTTCAGCTCCCTGGGGTACACACTGCCGCTGAGGGGGAAAGACGACACCTTCTGCCCCCTGGGGTTCACACTGCCGCTGGGGGGAAAGGACGACACCTTCTGCCCCCTGGGGTTCACACTGCCGCTGAGGGGGAAGGACGACACCTTCTGCCCCCTGGGGTTCACACTGCCGCTGGGGGGAAAGGACGACACCTTCTGCCCCCTGGGGTTCACACTGCCGCTGGGGAGGCAGGACGACACCTTCTGCCCCCTGGGGTACACACTGCCGCTGGGGGGGAAGGCCGACACCTTCAGCTCCCTGGGGTACACACTGCCGCTGGGAAGGAAGGACGACACCTTCAGCTCCCTGGGGTACACACTGCCGCTGAGGGGGAAGGACGACACCTTCTGCCCCCTGGGGTTCACACTGCCGCTGGGGGGAAAGGACGACACCTTCTGCCCCCTGGGGTTCACACTGCCGCTGAGGGGGAAGGACGACACCTTCTGCCCCCTGGGGTTCACACTGCCGCTGGGGGGAAAGGACGACACCTTCTGCCCCCTGGGGTTCACACTGCCGCTGGGGAGGAAGGACGACACCTTCGGCTCCCTGGGGAACACACTGCCGCTGGGGAGGAAGGACGACACCTTCAGCTCCCTGGGGTACACACTGCCGCTGGGGGGGAAGGACGACACCTTCAGCCCCCTGGGGTACACACTGCCGCTGAGGGGGAAGGACGACACCTTCTGCCCCCTGGGGTTCACACTGCCACTGGGGGGAAAGGACGACACCTTCTGCCCCCTGGGGTTCACACTGCCGCTGGGGAGGAAGGACGACACCTTCGGCTCCCTGGGGAACACACTGCCGCTGGGGAGGAAGGACGACACCTTCAGCTCCCTGGGGTACACACTGCCGCTGGGGGGGAAGGACGACACCTTCAGCCCTCTGGGGTACACACTGCCGCTGGGGAAGAAGGACGACACCTTCGGCCCCCTGGGGTACACACTGCTGCTGGGAGGTGGAATTAGTTGGAGTATTCCACGTGGAGTGGTTTCTGTTTCTGAGACAGTCTCTCTGCATGTGACCCTGCTGGTTACACATGTGGCACCTGATGTACCGTGGAGGGGTTTGGTAGTTCCCACCACCCGGACGCAGTGCTGGGGGGGGTTTAATGGTGGGAGGTGGGTTAGCAGCTCCCCAGATGGACCGCTCCTGTGCCCGCTGCTTTTCCATTATGGATTTGTGGACATCTGTCATTAACCATTCCAAGGTTTTCATGGGAAGCGTATCTGGGAAAAAGGCCAGTCTGCTTTGGAGTTCTCTTCCAAACTCATTCTGTGGGGTAATACGAGGTACTGTAACCATGAGTTCCTTTCTGTCTGCATCCCTGTAGTCCGCGGCCGCCTCCTCCTCCTCATGATGGAACGCTGTCTGAAAACTAGCCGGTTCCATCCTGCTGTAGCCAGGGGCGCTGTACGGATACTAGCGTTGCCCTCAATTTGTACTCCACGGAATGGTGTCTCCTGTAGCTGTCCTTCTGACCGTGGGAACAATCCCGCCACTTGCCAACAAATGTAACGGAGCAGGAACACGCATGTAACGGCTACCCCGGTAGTGAGAGGGTACAAGCCGTTGGAGACGTCCTTTTCCCTGGCAAGCTGCTGTGTAAAAGTGAAGTTGGTATAATCCCATCCAAGAGTTCCAGAGGGAAAGTCAGGTTCAGCATTAAATATCCATATAGAAGCACTGTGCAGTCTCAGAAGCCCAGACCACCCATATTGGACGACACTTTCTTGGGAGTCAAAGAATACTGACTTTATTTTGTTATATGCAGAAATATATATACACCTCTTTCCACAGGTAATACACATGCCCATATTTGACCACACAATAAACATAGAGAGAACAATAGGTGTGGTCACACCTCCCATGGACTAGCCGGCTACTTTGATACAATAACAGACATTGATTAGATAATGCTTCTCTTTGTTCCATCTTTCACAATGTGAACACTTTACACAATAGGGCTCTCCTGCCGCTAGGAGACCCTAATAGGATTATGTATTATGCTAGGTGTCTGCAATGGTCTGAGCCAACATCCTGCAGAGCACAAACCAACACATCGACAGCACAGCAATGTGATCATATTTTAACCACAATAATTAAATAACCATAACACAGGGTAAAACAGTGATGGGTTCCGTTACAACGCAGTCCAAAATCTCCGCTGGTATACGATAAAATACCCACGAGGCACTACAGTTTCACCATTCCCGACCTCCCATATTGGACGACACACAATTTGGGAGTCAAATGAATACTGACTTTATTTTGTTATTGCAGAACTATATATACATCTCTTTGGCCACAGGCAATACACATGCCCATATTTGGCTACACACAATACACATAAAGAGAACAATAGGGGGGTCACACCTCCCTGGCAACTTTGATACAATCAGACATTGATTCAATTACACTTCTTTGTTCTTATCAAAGAATGGAAACACTTTGGAAAATGCAAGGATCCTTTACAACTTTCTTATCTCTTGAATCTCTGTAATAGGATTATCTATTAGCCTAGGTCTGCAAAAGTCTGGCTAATATTCTGCAGAGCATAAACCAGCATACATATTGTAGGATCATATTTTAACCAAGAATTAAATAATCATAAAACAGGGTGTAGCGGAACCCATCACTGTTTTACCCTGTTTTATGATTATTCTTGGTTAAAATATGATCCTACAATATGTATGCTGGTTGATGCTCTGCAGAATATTAGCCAGACTTTTGCAGACCTAGGCTAATAGATAATCCTATTACAGAGATTCAAGAGATAAGAAAGTTGTAAAGGATCCTTGCATTTTCCAAAGTGTTTTAATTCTCTGATAAGAACAAAGAGGTGTAATTGAATCAATGTCTGATTGTATCAAAGTTGCCAGGGAGGTGTGACCCACCTATTGTTCTCTTTATGGGTATTGTGCAGCCAAATATGGGGGATGTGGATTGCCTGTGGGAAGAGATGTATAAATATTTCTGCAATAACAAAATAAAGTCAGTATTCATTTGACTCCCAAATTGTGTGTCGTCCAATATGGGAGGTCGGGGATGGTGAAACTGTAGTGCCTCGTGGGTATTTTATCGTATACCAGCGGAGATTTGGGACTGCGGGTCCCAGCTCCGTTACATTTGATGGCAGCGACGGGATTCAAACCTCACAGCAGACCGTTGTTCGGCAGTTACAGCCATTTGGGAAATTTGCTATTTCGTATGGAACCGAAAGGAAAGGGTATGTGAATAGACCCGAATGTTGAAACGGGCCACGCTAAAAGAGCTATTGGAAGCAAGGGGAATTATTGCCAGCAATAAAACCAAAGCTACCCTTATTGTTGAACTCATGGAGGGAGACCGGGCAGCTGCTGCAGCACCTCTTACGGACAGCACACAGAATGAGTTTGGAAGAGAACTCCAATGCAGACTGGCCCATTTCCCAGGTACGCCTCCCACAGAAACCTTGGAAAGGATTATGTCCGATGTCCACGAATACATAATGGGAAAGCAGCGGGCAGACTGGAGGTCCAGAGAGGGGTCCCTAATCACACCACACATAGTACCGGGGAAGCCTAAACTCCCGTACCATGCTTTTAAAAACTATGTGGAGACCGAAGACATTGATGGCTACTTGCATGACTTTGAGAGATTATGCCAATTACATGAGATCAACGCCGCCGACCAGGTAACCCTGTTGGTGAGTAAGCTAGCGGGCCGGGCAGCAGAAGCCTACCGCACCATGCCAGACGAGGATAGCAGAGACTACCAGAAAGTAAAGCAGGCGATCCTGGACAGGTACGCAATTACCCCAGAGGCATACCGGCAGCGGTTCCGAGAAAGCCGAAAGACAGAGAAAGATACTCACATGGAGTGGGCGCACCGCTTAACTAGGGCGGGCAAAGGTTGGGTACAAGCCGCACAAGCAACCACAGTGGAGGACATGCTACAATTACTGCTACTGGAGCAATTCTTCCAGGGGTTAACCCCGGATTTACAAAACTGGCTGAGAGATCGGAAACCGCGCATCTTAACTGAAGCGGCCAGGTGGGCAGATGAGTACCAAGATGCCAGGAGGGCACAGCAGGCACAGGCACGGTCCATCTTGGGAGCTGCTAACCGACCGCCCACCATTAACCCCACCCCAGCACTGCGTCCGGGTGGTGGGAACTACCAAACCCCTCCACGGTACAACAATGCCCGATCTTTCATCAGGTGCCACACGTGTAACCAGCAGGGCCACATGCAAAGAGACTGTCCCAGAAACAGAAACCGCTCCACGTGGAATACTCCAACCAATTTCCCTGCAAACCGGGCAGCAGTACACTGCTACCAGAGTGAGCCTCGACAACCTTTCTTCGGGACCCAGTCTAATGAAGAATCTTTGGGCACCCTCCACGAGGTTAACCCAGTACAAGCAGCTCCAGACAACCGACAGGGACACCGCCAAGGGGTACACGTAGAGGGAAAACGCCTTCAGGGTCTGCGCGATCCTGGGGCCACCATAACCCTGGTTCGCAATCACCTAGTCCCCAAGCACCAGCTCACTGGAGAATATGTGGCAGTCCGGGTGGCAGGGGGGGCGATTTACAAAATTCCCACTGCTAAAGTACATTTGGATTGGGGAGCGGGGTCGGGGAATGTGGAAGTGGGCCTCATGCAGGACTTACCAGCTGATGTCATCCTGGGTAACGACTTGGGGGAGCTGACCTCCGCTTTTGTTTCTCCCAGCAGCAGTGTGTACCCCAGGGGGCCGAAGGTGTCGTCCTTCCCCCCCAGCGGCAGTGTGTACCCCAGGGGGCCGAAGGTGTCGTCCTTCCCCCCAAGCGGCAGTGTGTACCCCAGGGAGCAGAAGGGGCCGTCCTTCCTCCCCAGCGGCAGTGTGAACCCCAGGGGGCAGAAGGTGTCGTCCTTCCCCCTCAGCGGCAGTGTGAACCCCAGGGGGCAGAAGGTGTCGTCCTTCATCCCCAGCGGCAGTGTGAACCCCAGGGGGCAGAAGGTGTCGTCCTTCCCCCTCAGCGGCAGTGTGAACCCCAGGGGGCAGAAGGTGTCGTCCTTCATCCCCAGCGGCAGTGTGAACCCCAGGGGGCAGAAGGTGTCGTCCTTCCCCCCCAGCGGCAGTGTGTACCCCAGGGAGCAGAAGGTGTCGACCTTCCTCCACAGCGGCAGTGGGTACCCCAGGGGGCCAAAGGTGTCGTCCTTCCCCCCCAGCGGCAGTGTGAAACACAGGGGGCAGAAGGTGTCGTCCTTCCCCCCCAGCGACAGTTTACACAAACCAGGGGAGACACCAATCTCCCAGACGGCGCAGATGGGACCGTGGTCTCTGCGCCCACAGCTTGTCCAGATCCCCAACTACCGTCACTGGGACAACCGGAGGAGGGGGTAAGTACAAATTCCCCTCCCCAGCTAACTTCTAATGTGGCCCCAGGGTTAACAGAGGAAATGTTAACCCCCACTGACCCCCACGTTTCCCTGGCTACTGAGCCGGAATATGTCCCAAGTACCCCAGCAGAAGAGCTGACAGCGGGGCAGAGTGCAGTCGGCCTCTGCCCTCCCTTTGTCCCTTGTACAGAGCAGGAGGTCCTGCAGGTTATACCAGCAGAAGAGCTGGCATCAGGGCAGAGTGCCGCTGGCCTCTGCCCCTCAAGTCCCCTCAGCGTGTTGCCCCCTCACCACAGCAAAATATCCAGGTGCCTGGTTAGACTTCCCCCCAAAGGAGAGATGTGTGACGAAGTGCCCTTCACCACCTTGGCTTGGAGAGGACTGTTTGCCAGCCTCCTGCCCTGCGACTATGGCCCTGGTACATATTGCCCTTTGGAACCAGTGTTCGGCCATACCAGAGTGTAAGTCACTCATCCTGGCCCTTTACATACAGGGGGGGCATTCTGTACTTGCCCTGTGTGAACCATGATACCCCAGATAACTGTGCCATGGAGCCCATTCATATAATGAAAGACTATGGGAAAGACTTTAGCTACATGGCAATTGAACTGTGTGAAGAGGATCTGAGCGCTATTCGGTGGTTTTGTGCGCGCAGATCCCAGCTATCTGGGGATATGGGAAATGTGAATTGCAGTAATGCTGATGGGTTGTCAAACTAGAGAATTGACCAACAAATACTTTTGTCCGGACATCCCCAGGCCGATCCGTTGGGATCAGACCGTGTATGCCGGCTTATGGTCACGGGGGAGGTGTGTAGCGGAACCCATCACTGTTTTACCCTGTTTTATGATTATTCTTGGTTAAAATATGATCCTACAATATGTATGCTGGTTGATGCTCTGCAGAATATTAGCCAGACTTTTGCAGACCTAGGCTAATAGATAATCCTATTACAGAGATTCAAGAGATAAGAAAGTTGTAAAGGATCCTTGCATTTTCCAAAGTGTTTTAATTCTCTGATAAGAACAAAGAGGTGTAATTGAATCAATGTCTGATTGTATCAAAGTTGCCAGGGAGGTGTGACCCACCTATTGTTCTCTTTATGGGTATTGTGCAGCCAAATATGGGGGATGTGGATTGCCTGTGGGAAGAGATGTATAAATATTTCTGCAATAACAAAATAAAGTCAGTATTCATTTGACTCCCAAATTGTGTGTCGTCCAATATGGGAGGTCGGGGATGGTGAAACTGTAGTGCCTCGTGGGTATTTTATCGTATACCAGCGGAGATTTGGGACTGCGGGTCCCAGCTCCGTTACACAGGGTAAAACAGGGATGGGTTCCGCTACATACAGCCAGGGGGGACACTGCACAGACACACTGAAAAATGGACATACAGCCAGGGGGGGCACTGCACAGACAGACTGAGACATGGACATGCAGCCAGGGGGAACACTGCACAGACACACTGAGACATGGACATACAGCCAGGAGAAACACTGCACAGACACACTGAGACATGGACATACAGCCAGGGGGGACACTGCACAGACAGACTGAGACATGGACATACAGCCAGGAGGAACACTGCACAGACAGACTGAGACATGGACATACAGCCAGGGGAACACTGCACCGACAGACTGAGACATGGACATACACCCATGGGGGAACACTGCACAGACACACTGAGACATGGACATACAGCCAGGGGGAACACTGCACAGACAGACTGAGACATGGACATACAGCCAGGGGAACACTGCACAGACACACTGAGACATGGACATACAGCCAGGGGGAGTCACTGCACAGACAGACTGAGACATGGACATACAGCCAGGGGGGACACTGCACAGACAGACAGAGACATGGACATACAGCCAGGGGGAACACTGCACAGACAGACTGAGACATGGACATACAGCCAGGGGGAGTCACTGCACAGACAGACTGAGACATGGACATACAGCCAGGGGGGACACTGCACAGACACACTGAGACATGGACATACACCCAGGGGGAACACTGCACAGACACACTGAGACATGGACATACAGCCAGGGGGAACACTGCACAGACACACTGAGACATGGACATACAGCCAGGGGAACACTGCACAGACAGACTGAGACATGGACATACAGCCAGGAGGAACACTGAACAGACAAACTGAGACATGGACATACAGCCAGGGGGAACACTGCACAGACAGACTGAGACATGGACATACAGCCAGGAGAAACACTGCACAGACAGACTGAGACATGGACACACAGCCAGGGGGAACACTGCACAGACACACTGAGACATGGACATACAGCCAGGGGGAGTCACTGCACAGACAGACTGAGACATGGACATACAGCCAGGAGGAACACTGAACAGACACACTGAGACATGGACATACAGCCAGGGGGAACACTGCACAGACAGACTGAGACATGGACATACAGCCAGGAGAAACACTGCACAGACAGACTGAGACATGGACACACAGCCAGGGGGAGTCACTGCACAGACAGACTGAGACATGGAGATACAGCCAGGGGGGAACACTGCACAGACACACTGAGACATGGACATACAGCCAGGGGGGACACTGCACAGAAACACTGAGACATGGACATACAGCCAGGGTGGAACACTGTACAGACACACTGAGACATGGACATACAGCCAGGGGGGAACACTGCACAGACACACTGAGACATGGACATACAGCCAGGGGGAGTCACTGCACAGACAGACTGAGACATGGACATACAGCCAGGGGGAACACTGCACAGACAGACTGAGACATGGACATACAGCCAGGGGAACACTGCACAGACAGATTGAGACATGGACATACAGCCAGGGTGACACTGCACAGACAGACTGAGACATGGAAATACAGCCAGGGGAACACTGCACAGACAGACTGAGACATGGACATACAGCCAGGGGGTAACACTGCACAGACACACTGAGACATGGACATACAGCCAGGGGGGGAACACTGCACAGACACACTGAGACATGGAAATACAGCCAGGGGGAACACTGCACAGACAGACTGAGACATGGACATACAGCCAGGAGAAACACTGCACAGACAGACTGAGACATGGACACACAGCCAGGGGGAGTCACTGCACAGACAGACTGAGACATGGACATACAGCCAGGGGGGAACACTGCACAGACACACTGAGACATGGACATACAGCCAGGGGAACACTGCACAGACAGATTGAGACATGGACATACAGCCAGGGTGACACTGCACAGACAGACTGAGACATGGACACACAGCCAGGGGGAGTCACTGCACAGACAGACTGAGACATGGACATACAGCCAGGGGGAACACTGCACAGACAGACTGAGACATGGACATACAGCCAGGGGAACACTGCACAGACAGATTGAGACATGGACATACAGCCAGGGTTACACTGCACAGACAGACTGAGACATGGAAATACAGCCAGGGGAACACTGCACAGACAGACTGAGACATGGACATACAGCCAGGGGGGAACACTGCACAGACACACTGAGACATGGACATACAGCAAGGGGGGAACACTGCACAGTGTAACGGAGCTGGGACACGCAGTCCAAAATCTCCGCTGGTATACGATAAAATACCCACGAGGCACTACAGTTTCACCATCCCCGACCTCCCATATTGGACGACACACAATTTGGGAGTCAAATGAATACTGACTTTATTTTGTTTTTGCAGAACTATATATACATCTCTTTGGCCACAGTCAATACACATGCCCATATTTGGCTACACACAATACACACAAAGAGAACAATAGGGGGGTCACACCTCCCTGGCAACTTTGATACAATCAGACACTGATTCAATTACACCTCTTTGTTCTTATCAGAGAATGAAAACACTTTGGACAATGCAAGGATCCTTTACAACTTTCTTATCTCTTGAATCTCTGTAATAGGATTATCTATTAGCCCAGGTCTGCAAAAGTCTGGCTAATATTCTGCAGAGCATAAACCAGCATACATATTGTAGGATCATATTTTAACCAAGAATTAAATAATCATAAAACAGGGTAAAACAGTGATGGGTTCCGCTACACACCTCCCCCGTGACCATAAGCCGGCATACACGGTCTGATCCCAACGGATCGGCCTGGGGATGTCCGGACAAAAGTATTTGTTGGTCAATTCTTTAGTTTGACAACCCATCAGCATTACTGCAATTCACATTGACTCACATTTCACATATCCCCAGATAGCTGGGATCTGAGCGCAGAAAACTACCGAATAGCGCTCAGATCCTCTTCACACAGTTCAATTGCCATGTAGCTAAAGTCTTTCCCATATTCTTGCATCCTATGAATGGGCTCCATGGCATAGTTATCTGGGGTATCACCGCTCCCACAGGGCAAGTACAGAATGACCCCCCTGTATGTAAAGGGCCAGAATGAGTGACATACACTCTGGTATGGCCGAATACTGTGTTTGAAGGGCAATATGTCCCAGGGCCATAGTCGCAGGGCAGGAGGCTGGCAAACAGTCCTCTCCAAGCCAAAGTGGCGAAGGGCACTTCGTCACACATCTCCCCTTTGGGGGGAAGTCTAAACAGGCACCTGGATATTTCGCTGGGGTGATGGTGCAACACGCTGAGGGGACTTGAGGGGCAGAGGCCAGCGGCACTCTGCCCTGATGCCAGCTCTTCTGCTGGTATAACCTGCAGGACCTCCTGCTCTGTACCAGGGACAAAGGGAGGGCAGAGGCCGACTGCACTCTGCCCCGCTGTCAGCTCTTCTGCTGGGGCACTTGGGACATATTCCGGCTCAGTAGCCAGGGAAACGTGGGGGTCAGTGGGGGTTAACATTTCCTCTGTTAACCCTGGGGCCACATTAGAAGTTAGCTGGGGAGGGGAGTTTGTACTTACCCCCTCCTCCGGTTGTCCCAGTGACGGTAGTTGGGGATCTGGACAAGCTGTGGGCGCAGAGACCACGGTCCCATCTGCGCCGTCTGGGAGATTGGTGTCTCCCCTGGTTAGGGTAAACTGTCGCTGGGGGGGAAGGATGACACCTTCTGCCCCCTGTGTTTCACACTGCCGCTGGGGGGGAAGGACGACACCTTTGGCCCCCTGGGGTACCCACTGCCGCTGGGGGGAAAGGACGACACCTTCTGCCCCCTGGGGTTCACACTGCCGCTGGGGGGAAAGGACGACACCTTCTGCCCCCTGGAGTTCACACTGCAACTGGGGGGGAAGGACGACACCTTCTGCCCCCTGGGGTTCACACTGCCGCTGGGGGGAAAGGACGACACCTTCTGCCCCCTGGGGTTCACACTGCCGCTGAGGGGGAAGGACGACACCTTCTGCCCCCTGGGGTTCACACTGCCGCTGGGGGGAAAGGACGACACCTTCTGCCCCCTGGGGTTCACACTGCCGCTGAGGGGGAAGGACGACACCTTCTGCCCCCTGGGGTTCACACTGCCGCTGGGGGGAAAGGACGACACCTTCTGCCCCCTGGGGTTCACACTGCCGCTGGGAAGGAAGGACGACACCTTCAGCTCCCTGGGGTACACACTGCCGCTGAGGGGGAAGGACGACACCTTCTGCCCCCTGGGGTTCACACTGCCGCTGGGGGGAAAGGACGACACCTTCTGCCCCCTGGGGTTCACACTGCCGCTGAGGGGGAAGGACGACACCTTCTGCCCCCTGGGGTTCACACTGCCGCTGGGGGGAAAGGACGACACCTTCTGCCCCCTGGGGTTCACACTGCCGCTGGGGGGAAAGGACGACACCTTCTGCCCCCTGGGGTTCACACTGCCGCTGGGGAGGAAGGACGACACCTTCTGCCCCCTGGGGTACACACTGCCGCTGAGGGGGAAGGACGACACCTTCAGCCCCCTGGGGTACACACTGCCGCTGGGGGAGAAGGACGACACCTTCGGCCCCCTGGGGTACACACTGCTGCTGGGAGGTGGAATTAGTTGGAGTATTCCACGTGGAGCGGTTTCGGTTTCTGGGACAGTCTCTCTGCATGTGACCCTGCTGGTTACACGTGTGGCACCTGATGTACCGTGGAGGGGTTTGGTAGTTCTCACCACCCGGACGCAGTGCTGGGGGGGGGTTAATGGTGGGAGGTGGGTTAGCAGCTCCCCAGATGGACCGCTCCCGTGCCCGCTGCTTTTCCATTATGGATTTGTGGACATCTGTCATTAACCATTCCAAGGTTTTCATGGGAAGCGTATCTGGGAAAAAGGCCAGTCTGCTTTGGAGTTCTCTTCCAAACTCATTCTGTGGGGTAATACGAGGTACTGTAACCATGAGTTCCTTTCTGTCTGTTTCCCTGTAGTCTGCGGCCTCCTTCTCATCCTCATCATGGAACGCTGTATGAAAACTAGCCGGTTCCATCCTGCTGTAGCCAGGGGCGCTGTACGGATACTAGCGTTGCCCTCAATTTGTACTCCACGGAATGGTGTCTCCTGTAGCTGTCCTTCTGACCGTGGGAACAATTCCACCACTTGCCAACAAATGTAACGGAGCTGGGACACGCAGTCCAAAATCTCCGCTGGTATACGATAAAATACCCACGAGGCACTACAGTTTCACCATCCCCGACCTCCCATATTGGACGACACACAATTTGGGAGTCAAATGAATACTGACTTTATTTTGTTATTGCAGAACTATATATACATCTCTTTGGCCACAGGCAATACACATGCCCATATTTGGCTACACACAATACACACAAAGAGAACAATAGAGGGGTCACACCTCCCTGGCAACTTTGATACAATCAGACACTGATTCAATTACACATCTTTGTTCTTATCAGAGAATGAAAACACTTTGGACAATGCAAGGATCCTTTACAACTTTCTTATCTCTTGAATCTCTGTAATAGGATTATCTATTAGCCCAGGTCTGCAAAAGTCTGGCTAATATTCTGCAGAGCATAAACCAGCATACATATTGTAGGATCATATTTTAACCAAGAATTAAATAATCATAAAACAGGGTAAAACAGTGATGGGTTCCGCTACACACAGACACACTGAGACATGGACATACAGCCAGGGGAACACTGCACAGACAGATTGAGACATGGACATACAGCCAGGGGGAACACTGCACAGACAGATTGAGACATGGACATACAGCCAGGGGAACACTGCACAGACAGACTGAGACATTGACATACAGCCAGTGGGAGTCACTGCACAGACAGACTGAGACATGGACATACCGCCAGGGGAACACTGCACAGACAGATTGAGACATGGACATACAGCCAGGGGGAGTCACTGCACAGACAGACTGAGACATGGACATACAGCCAGGGGGAACACTGCACAGACAGACTGAGACATGGACATACAGCCAGGGGGGACACTGCACAGACAGACTGAGACATGGACATACAGCCAGGGGGAGTCACTGCACAGACAGACTGAGACATGGACATACAGCCAGGGGGAACACTGCACAGACAGACTGAGACATGGACATACAGCCAGGGGGAACACTGCACAGACAGACTGAGACATGGACATACAGCCAGGGAGAACACTGCACAGACACACTGAGACATGGACATACAGCCAGGGGGAGCACTGCACAGACAGACTGAGACATGGACATACAGCCAGGGGGAACACTGCACAGACACACTGAGACATGGACATACAGCCAGGAGAAACACTGCACAGACAGATTGAGACATGGACATACAGCCAGGGGGGGACACTGCACAGACACACTGAGACATGGACATACAGCCAGGGGAACACTGCACAGACACACTGAGACATGGACATACAGCCAGGGGAACACTGCACATACAGACTGAGACATGGACATACAGCCAGGGGGGACACTGCACAGACAGACTGAGACATGGAAATACAGCCAAGGGGAACACTGCACAGACACACAGAGACATGGACATACAGCCAGGGGGAGCACTGCACAGACAGACTGAGACATGGAAATACAGCCAAGGGGAACACTGCACAGACACACTGAGACATGGACATACAGCCAGGGGGAGCACTGCACAGACAGACTGAGACATGGACAAACAGCCAGGGGGAACACTGCACAAACACACTGAGACATGGACATACAGCCAGGGGAACACTGCACAGACAGACTGAGACATGGACATACAGCCAGGGGGGACACTGCACAGACACACTGAGACATGGACATACAGCCAGGGGGGGACACTGCACAGACACACTGAGACATGGACATACAGACAGGGAGAACACTGCACAGACAGACTGAGACATGGACATACAGCCAGGGAGGACACTGCACAGACACACTGAGACATGGACATACAGGCAGGAGAAACACTGCACAGACAGATTGAGACATGGACATACAGCCAGGGGGAACACTGCACAGACAGACTGAGACATGGACATACAGCCAGGGGGAACACTGCACAGACAGACTGAGACATGGACATACAGCCAGGGGGAACACTGCACAGACAGACTGAGACATGGACATACAGCCAGGGGGAACACTGCACAGACAAACTAAAACATGGACATACAGCCAGGGGGAACACTGCACAGACACACTGAGACATGGACATACAGCCAGGGGGAACACTGCACAGACAGACTGAGACATGGACATACAGCCAGGGGGAACACTGCACAGACACACTGAGACATGGACATACAGCAAGGGGGAACACTGCACAGACAAACTTAGACATGACATACAGCCAGGGGGGGCACTGCACAGACAGACTGAGACATGGAAATACAGCCAAGGGGAACACTGCACAGACACACTGAGACATGGACATACAGCCAGGGGGAACACTGCACAGACACACTGAGACATGGACATACAGCCAGGGGGAACACTGCACAGACACACTGAGACATGAACATACAGCCAGGGGGAACACTGCACAGACACACTGAGACATGAACATACAGCCAGGGGGAACACTGCACAGACACACTGAGACATGTACATACAGCCAGGGGGAACACTGCACAGACACACTGAGACATGGACATACAGCCAGGGAGAACACTGCACAGACAGATTGAGACATGGATGTACAGCCAGGGGAACACTGCACAGACACACTGAGACATTGACATACAGCCAGGGGGGAACACTGCACAGACACACTGAGAAATGGACATACAGCCAGTGGGTACACTGCACAGACAGACTTAGACATGGACATACAGCCAGGGGGGAACACTGCACAGACACACTGAGAAATGGACATACAGCCAGGAGGAACACTGCACAGACACACTGAGAAATGGACATACAGCCAGGGGGAACACTGCACAGACACACTGAGACATTGACATACAGCCAGGGGGGAACACTGCACAGACACACTGAGACATGGACATACAGCCAGGGGGAACACTGCACAGACACACTGAGACATGGACATACAGCCAGGGGGAACACTGCACAGACAGACTTAGACATGGACATACAGCCAGGGGGGAACACTGCACAGACACACTGAGACATTGACATACAGCCAGGGGGGAACACTGCACAGACACACTGAGACATGGACATACAGCCAGGGGGAACACTGCACAGACACACTGAGACATGGACATACAGCCAGGGGGAACACTGCACAGACAGACTTAGACATGGACATACAGCCAGGGGGGAACACTGCACAGACACACTGAGACATTGACATACAGCCAGGGGGAGTCACTGCACAGACAGACTGAGACATGGACATACAGCCAGGGGGGACACTGCACAGACAGACAGAGACATGGACATACAGCCAGGGGGAACACTGCACAGACAGACTGAAACATGGACATACAGCCAGGGGGAGTCACTGCACAGACAGACTGAGACATGGACATACAGCCAGGGGGGACACTGCACAGAAACACTGAGACATGGACATACACCCAGGGGGAACACTGCACAGACACACTGAGACATGGACATACAGCCAGGGGGAGTCACTGCACAGACAGACTGAGACATGGACATACAGCCAGGGGGGACACTGCACAGACAGACAGAGACATGGACATACAGCCAGGGGGGACACTGCACAGACACACTGAGACATGGACATACACCCAGGGGGAACACTGCACAGACACACTGAGACATGGACATACAGCCAGGGGGAGTCACTGCACAGACAGACTGAGACATGGACATACAGCCAGGGGGGACACTGCACAGACAGACAGAGACATGGACATACAGCCAGGGGGAGTCACTGCACAGACAGACTTAGACATGGACATACAGCCAGGGAGAACACTGCACAGACAGACTGAGACATGGAAATACAGCCAGGGGGAACACTGCACAGACAGACTGAGACATGGACATACAGCCAGGAGAAACACTGCACAGACAGACTGAGACATGGACATACAGCCAGGGGGAGTCACTGCACAGACAGACTGAGACATGGACATACAGCCAGGGGGGAACACTGCACAGACACACTGAGACATGGACATACAGCCAGGGGGGACACTGCACAGAAACACTGAGACATGGACATACAGCCAGGGTGGAACACTGTACAGACACACTGAGACATGGACATACAGCCAGGGGGAGTCACTGCACAGACAGACTGAGACATGGACATACAGCCAGGGGGAACACTGCACAGACAGACTGAGACATGGACATACAGCCAGGGGAACACTGCACAGACAGATTGAGACATGGACATACAGCCAGAAGGAGACACTGCACAGACAGACTGAGACATGGACATACAGCCAGGGGGGAACACTGCACAGACACACTGAGACATGGACATACAGCCAGGGGGGAACACTGCACAGACACACTGAGACATGGACATACAGCCAGGGGAACACTGCACAGACAGATTGAGACATGGACATACAGCCAGGGGGAACACTGCACAGACAGATTGAGACATGGACATACAGCCAGGGGAACACTGCACAGACAGACTGAGACATTGACATACAGCCAGTGGGAGTCACTGCACAGACAGACTGAGACATGGACATACAGCCAGGGGAACACTGCACAGACAGATTGAGACATGGACATACAGACAGGGAGAACACTGCACAGACAGACTGAGACATGGACATACAGCCAGGGAGGACACTGCGCAGACACACTGAGACATGGACATACAGCCAGGGGGAGTCACTGCACAGACAGACTGAGACATGGACATACAGCCAGGGGGAACACTGCACAGACAGACTGAGACATGGACATACAGCCAGGGGGGACACTGCACAGACAGACTGAGACATGGACATACAGCCAGGGGGAGTCACTGCACAGACAGACTGAGACATGGACATACAGCCAGGGGGAACACTGCACAGACAGACTGAGACATGGACATACAGCCAGGGGGAACACTGCACAGACAGACTGAGACATGGACATACAGCCAGGGAGAACACTGCACAGACACACTGAGACATGGACATACAGCCAGTGGGAGCACTGCACAGACAGACTGAGACATGGACATACAGCCAGGGGGAACACTGCACAGACACACTGAGACATGGACATACAGCCAGGAAAAACACTGCACAGACAGATTGAGACATGGACATACAGCCAGGGGGGGACACTGCACAGACACACTGAGACATGGACATACAGCCAGGGGAACACTGCACAGACACACTGAGACATGGACATACAGCCAGGGGAACACTGCACAGACAGACTGAGACATGGACATACAGCCAGGGGGGACACTGCACAGACAGACTGAGACATGGAAATACAGCCAAGGGCAACACTGCACAGACACACAGAGACATGGACATACAGCCAGGGGGAGCACTGCACAGACAGACTGAGACATGGAAATACAGCCAAGGGGAACACTGCACAGACACACTGAGACATGGACATACAGCCAGGGGGAGCACTGCACAGACAGACTGAGACATGGACATACATCCAGGGTGAACACTGCACAGACACACTGAGACATGGACATACAGCCAGGGGGAACACTGCACAGACAGACTGAGACATGGACATACAGCCAGGGGAACACTGCACAGACAGACTGAGACATGGACATACAGCCAGGGGGGACACTGCACAGACACACTGAGACATGGACATACAGCCAGGGGGGGACACTGCACAGACACACTGAGACATGGACATACAGACAGGGAGAACACTGCACAGACAGACTGAGACATGGACATACAGCCAGGGAGGACACTGCACAGACACACTGAGACATGGACATACAGGCAGGAGAAACACTGCACAGACAGATTGAGACATGGACATACAGCCAGGGGGAACACTGCACAGACAGACTGAGACATGGACATACAGCCAGGGGGAACACTGCACAGACAGACTGAGACATGGACATACAGCCAGGGGGAACACTGCACAGACAGACTGAGACATGGACATACAGCCAGGGGGAACACTGCACAGACAGACTGAGACATGGACATACAGCCAGGGGGAACACTGCACAGACACACTGAGACATGGACATACAGCCAGGGGGAACACTGCACAGACAGACTGAGACATGGACATACAGCCAGGGGGAACACTGCACAGACACACTGAGACATGGACATACAGCAAGGGGGAAAACTGCACAGACAAACTTAGACATGACATACAGCCAGGGGGGACACTGCACAGACAGACTGAGACATGGAAATACAGCCAAGGGGAACACTGCACAGACACACTGAGACATGGACATACAGCCAGGGGGAATACTGCACAGACACACTGAGACATGGACATACAGCCAGGGGGAACACTGCACAGACACACTGAGACATGAACATACAGCCAGGGGGAACACTGCACAGACACACTGAGACATGGACATACAGCCAGGGGGAACACTGCACAGACACACTGAGACATGGACATACAGCCAGGGGAAACACTGCACAGACAAACTGAGACATGGACATACAGCCAGGGAGAACACTGCACAGACAGATTGAGACATGGACATACAGCCAGGGGAACACTGCACAGACACACTGAGACATGGACATACAGCCAGGGGGAACACTGCACAGACACACTGAGAAATGGACATACAGCCAGTGGGTACACTGCACAGACAGACTTAGACATGGACATACAGCCAGGGGGAACACTGCACAGACAGACTGAGACATGGACATACAGCCAGGGGGAACACTGCACAGACAGACTGAGACATGGACATACAGCCAGGGGGAACACTGCACAGACACACTGAGACATGAACATACAGCCAGGAGAAACACTGCACAGACAGACTGAGACATGGACATACTACCAGAAGGAGACAATGCACAGACAGACTGAGACATGGAAATACAGCCAGGGGGGACACTGCACAGACAGACAGAGACATGGACATACAGCCAGGGGGAGTCACTGCACAGACAGACTGAGACATGGACATACAGCCAGGGGGAACACTGCACAGACATACTGAGACATGGAAATACAGCCAGGGGGGACACTGCACAGACAGACAGAGACATGGACATACAGCCAGGGGGAGTCACTGCACAGACAGACTGAGACATGGACATACAGCCAGGGGAACACTGCACAGACAGACTTAAACATGGACATACAGCCAGGGGAACACTGCACAGACAGACTGAGACATGGACATACAGCCAGGGGAACACTGCACAGACAGACTGAGACATGGACATACAGCCAGGGGAACACTGCACAGACAGACTGAGACATGGACATACAGCCAGGGGGAACACTGCACAGACACACTGAGACATGGACATACAGCAAGGGGGAACACTGCACAGACAAACTTAGACATGACATACAGTGTAACGGAGCAGGAACACGCAGTCCAAAATCTCCGCTGGTATACGATAAAATACCCACGAGGCACTACAGTTTCACCATTCCCGACCTCCCATATTGGACGACACACAATTTGGGAGTCAAATGAATACTGACTTTATTTTGTTATTGCAGAACTATATATACATCTCTTTGGCCACAGGCAATACACATGCCCATATTTGGCTACACACAATACACATAAAGAGAACAATAGGGGGGTCACACCTCCCTGGCAACTTTGATACAATCAGACATTGATTCAATTACACTTCTTTGTTCTTATCAAAGAATGGAAACACTTTGGAAAATGCAAGGATCCTTTACAACTTTCTTATCTCTTGAATCTCTGTAATAGGATTATCTATTAGCCTAGGTCTGCAAAAGTCTGGCTAATATTCTGCAGAGCATAAACCAGCATACATATTGTAGGATCATATTTTAACCAAGAATTAAATAATCATAAAACAGGGTAAAACAGGGATGGGTTCCGCTACACACCTCCCCCGTGACCATAAGCCGGCATACACGGTCTGATCCCAACGGATCGGCCTGGGGATGTCCGGACAAAAGTATTTGTTGGTCAATTCTCTAGTTTGACAACCCATCAGCATTACTGCAATTCACCTTTACTCACATTTCACATATCCCCAGATAGCTGGGATCTGAGCGCACAAAACCACCGAATAGCGCTCAGATCCTCTTCACACAGTTCAATTGCCATGTAGCTAAAGTCTTTCCCATAGTCTTTCATTATATGAATGGGCTTCATGGCACAGTTATCTGGGGTATCATGGTTCACACAGGGCAAGTACAGAATGACCCCCCTGTATGTAAAGGGCCAGAATGAGTGACTTACACTCTGGTATGGCCGAACACTGGTTCCAAAGGGCAATATGTACCAGGGCCATAGTCGCAGGGCAGGAGGCTGGCAAACAGTCCTCTCCAAGCCAAAGTGGCGAAGGGCACTTCGTCACACATCTCCCCTTTGGGGGGAAGTCTAACCAGGCACCTGGATATTTCGCTGGGGTGATGGTGCAACACGCTGAGGGGACTTGAGGGGCAGAGGCCAGCGGCACTCTGCCCTGATGCCAGCTCTTCTGCTGGTATAACCTGCAGGACCTCCTGCTCTGTACCAGGGACAAAGGGAGGGCAGAGGCCAACTGCACTCTGCCCCGCTGTCAGCTCTTCTGCTGGGGTACTTGGGACATATTCCGGCTCAGTAGCCAGGGAAACGTGGGGGTCAGTGGGGGTTAACATTTCCTCTGTTAACCCTGGGGCCACATTAGAAGTTAGCTGGGGAGGGGAGTTTGTACTTACCCCCTCCTCCGGTTGTCCCAGTGACGGTAGTTGGGGATCTGGACAAGCTGTGGGCGCAGAGACCACGGTCCCATCTGCGCCGTCTGGGAGATTGGTGTCTCCCCTGGTTAGGGTAAACTGTCGCTGGGGGGGAAGGATGACACCTTCTGCCCCCTGTGTTTCACACTGCCGCTGGGGGGGAAGGACGACACCTTTGGCCCCCTGGGGTACCCACTGCCGCTGTGGAGGAAGGTCGACACCTTCTGCTCCCTGGGGTACACACTGCCGCTGGGGGGGAAGGACGACACCTTCTGCCCCCTGGGGTTCACACTGACGCTGAGGGGGAAGGACGACACCTTCTGCCCCCTGGGGTTCACACTGCCGCTGGGGGGAAAGGACGACACCTTCTGCCCCCTGGGGGTCACACTGCCGCTGGGGGGGAAGGCCGACACCTTCAGCTCCCTGGGGTACACACTGCCGCTGGGAAGGAAGGACGACACCTTCAGCTCCCTGGGGTACACACTGCCGCTGAGGGGGAAGGACGACACCTTCTGCCCCCTGGGGTTCACACTGCCGCTGGGGGGAAAGTACGACACCTTCTGCCCCCTGGGGTTCACACTGCCGCTGAGGGGGAAGGACGACACCTTCTGCCCCCTGGGGTTCACACTGCCGCTGGGGGGAAAGGACGACACCTTCTGCCCCCTGGGGTTCACACTGCCGCTGGGGAGGAAGGACGACACCTTCGGCTCCCTGGGGAACACACTGCCGCTGGGGAGGAAGGACGACACCTTCAGCTCCCTGGGGTACACACTGCCGCTGGGTGGGAAGGACGACACCTTCAGCCCCCTGGGGTACACACTGCCGCTGAGGGGGAAGGACGACACCTTCTGCCCCCTGGGGTTCACACTGCCACTGGGGGGAAAGGACGACACCTTCTGCCCCCTGGGGTTCACACTGCCGCTGGGGAGGAAGGACGACACCTTCGGCTCCCTGGGGAACACACTGCCGCTGGGGAGGAAGGACGACACCTTCAGCTCCCTGGGGTACACACTGCCGCTGGGGGGGAAGGACGACACCTTCAGCCCCCTGGGGTACACACTGCCGCTGGGGAAGAAGGACGACACCTTCGGCCCCCTGGGGTACACACTGCTGCTGGGAGGTGGAATTAGTTGGAGTATTCCACGTGGAGTGGTTTCTGTTTCTGAGACAGTCTCTCTGCATGTGACCCTGCTGGTTACACATGTGGCACCTGATGTACCGTGGAGGGGTTTGGTAGTTCCCACCACCCGGACGCAGTGCTGGGGGGGGTTTAATGGTGGGAGGTGGGTTAGCAGCTCCCCAGATGGACCGCTCCTGTGCCCGCTGCTTTTCCATTATGGATTTGTGGACATCTGTCATTAACCATTCCAAGGTTTTCATGGGAAGCGTATCTGGGAAAAAGGCCAGTCTGCTTTGGAGTTCTCTTCCAAACTCATTCTGTGGGGTAATACGAGGTACTGTAACCATGAGTTCCTTTCTGTCTGCATCCCTGTAGTCCGCGGCCGCCTCCTCCTCCTCATGATGGAACGCTGTCTGAAAACTAGCCGGTTCCATCCTGCTGTAGCCAGGGGCGCTGTACGGATACTAGCGTTGCCCTCAATTTGTACTCCACGGAATGGTGTCTCCTGTAGCTGTCCTTCTGACCGTGGGAACAATCCCGCCACTTGCCAACAAATGTAACGGAGCAGGAACACGCATGTAACGGCTACCCCGGTAGTGAGAGGGTACAAGCCGTTTGAGACGTCCTTTTCCCTGGCAAGCTGCTGTGTAAAAGTGAAGTTGGTATAATCCCATCCAAGAGTTCCAGAGGGAAAGTCAGGTTCAGCATTAAATATCCATATAGAAGCACTGTGCAGTCTCAGAAGCCCAGACCACCCATATTGGACGACACTTTCTTGGGAGTCAAAGAATACTGACTTTATTTTGTTATATGCAGAAATATATATACACCTCTTTCCACAGGTAATACACATGCCCATATTTGACCACACAATAAACATAGAGAGAACAATAGGTGTGGTCACACCTCCCATGGACTAGCCGGCTACTTTGATACAATAACAGACATTGATTAGATAATGCTTCTCTTTGTTCCATCTTTCACAATGTGAACACTTTACACAATAGGGCTCTCCTGCCGCTAGGAGACCCTAATAGGATTATGTATTATGCTAGGTGTCTGCAATGGTCTGAGCCAACATCCTGCAGAGCACAAACCAACACATCGACAGCACAGCAATGTGATCATATTTTAACCACAATAATTAATAACCATAACACAGGGTAAAACAGTGATGGGTTCCGTTACAACGCAGTCCAAAATCTCCGCTGGTATACGATAAAATACCCACGAGGCACTACAGTTTCACCATTCCCGACCTCCCATATTGGACGACACACAATTTGGGAGTCAAATGAATACTGACTTTATTTTGTTATTGCAGAACTATATATACATCTCTTTGGCCACAGGCAATACACATGCCCATATTTGGCTACACACAATACACATAAAGAGAACAATAGGGGGGTCACACCTCCCTGGCAACTTTGATACAATCAGACATTGATTCAATTACACTTCTTTGTTCTTATCAAAGAATGGAAACACTTTGGAAAATGCAAGGATCCTTTACAACTTTCTTATCTCTTGAATCTCTGTAATAGGATTATCTATTAGCCTAGGTCTGCAAAAGTCTGGCTAATATTCTGCAGAGCATAAACCAGCATACATATTGTAGGATCATATTTTAACCAAGAATTAAATAATCATAAAACAGGGTAAAACAGGGATGGGTTCCGCTACATACAGCCAGGGGGGACACTGCACAGACACACTGAAAAATGGACATACAGCCAGGGGGGGCACTGCACAGACAGACTGAGACATGGACATGCAGCCAGGGGGAACACTGCACAGACACACTGAGACATGGACATGCAGCCAGGAGAAACACTGCACAGACACACTGAGACATGGACATACAGCCAGGGGGGACACTGCACAGACAGACTGAGACATGGACATACAGCCAGGAGGAACACTGCACAGACAGACTGAGACATGGACATACAGCCAGGGGGAACACTGCACCGACAGACTGAGACATGGACATACACCCATGGGGGAAC
>JAPZIH010000209.1:7500-35405 GCA_027410445.1 Discoglossus pictus
GGACAGGGAGGGTCTGATCTGGAGGGGACAGGGAGGGTCTGATCTGGTGGGGACAGGAGGGTCTGATCTAGGGAGAAGGAGGGACTGATCTGGAGAGGACAGGGGGGGTCTGATCTAGTGGGGACAGGGGGTCTGATCTAGGGAGAAGGAGGGTCTGATCTGGTGGGGACAGGAAGGGTCTGATCTGGGGGGGGCAGGAGGGTCTAATCTGGAGGGGACAGGAAGGGTCTAATCTGGTGGGGACAGGAGGGTCTGATCTAGGGAGAAGGAGGGTCTGATCTAGGGAGAAGGAGGGACTGATCTGGAGAGGACAGGGGGGGTCTGATCTGGTGGGGACAGGGGGTCTGATCTAGGGAGAAGGAGGGTCTGATCTAGGGAGAAGGAGGGACTGATCTGGAGGGGACAGGAGGGTCTGATCTGGAGGGGAAAGGAGGGTCTGATCTGGAGGGGAAAGGAGGGTCTGATCTGGTGGGGACAGGGGGGGGCTGATCTGGTGGGGACAGGAGGGTCTGATCTAGGGAGAAGGAGGGTCTGATCTAGGGAGAAGAAGGGACTGATCTGGAGGGGACAGGAGGGTCTGATCTGGAGGGGAAAGGAGGGTCTGATCTGGAGGGGAAAGGAGGGTCTGATCTGGTGGGGACAGGGGGGGTCTGATCTGGTGGGGACAGGGGGGGGTCTGATCTGGTGGGGACAGGGGGTCTGATCTAGGGAGAAGAAGGGACTGATCTGGAGGGGACAGGAGGGTCTGATCTGGAGGGGACAGGGGGTCTGATCTAGGGAGAAGAAGGGTCTGATCTGGAGGGGACAGGAGGGTCTGATCTGGAGGGGACAGGAGGGTCTGATCTAGGGAGAAGGAGGGTCTGATCTAGGGAGAAGGAGGGACTGATCTGGAGAGGACAGGGGGGGTCTGATCTGGTGGGGACAGGAGGGTCTGATCTGGAGGGGACAGGGGGTCTGATCTAGGGAGAAGAAGGGTCTGATCTGGTGAGGACAGGGGGTCTGATCTAGGGAGAAGGACGGTCTTATCTAGGGAGAATGAGGGTCTGATTTGTAGGGGAGAAGGAGGGACTGTTCTGGGGGGGGACAGGGGGTCTGATCTGGAGGGGACAGGGAGGTCTGATTAGGGAGGGTAGGAGGGTGTGATCTCGAGGGGACTGGGGGACATGAGGGTCTGCTATGGGGGGACAGGAGGGTCTGATCTAGGTTTTGTATATTCTTGCCACTGTTTAGTATTTCTGGCCCTCCGAGTGCTGCTCTTGAGCTCGGCTTTGAGACAATTGAGCAAATTACAGAAGTTCCTTGTAAAGATAAGACTTTATTTACTGAAGGTGAGATCCGTCCATTACTTTTCCTTTTTGTGTAAATACCTCCGTGTCTGACTGACTCGGGCACTATAGGGGGGGTCTGTGGCCAGCGCACATGCCCTTGGCCGGGGAGGTATGTGTCCAGCGGTCATGCCCTTGGTTGCGGGGGGTCTGTGTCCAGCGCACATGTTCTTGGCCAGGGGGGTCTGTGTCCAGCGCTCATGCCGTTGGTCGTGGGGGGTCTGTGTCCAGCGCACATGCCATTGGCGGGGGGGGTCTGTGTCCAGCGCTCATGCCGTTGGTCGTGGGGGGTCTGTGTCCAGCGATCATGACCTTGGCTGGGGTAGGTAAGTGTCCAGCGCACATGTCGTTGGCTGGGGGGGGGTCTGTGTCCAGAGCACATGCCATTGGCCGGGGGTGTCTTTGTCCAGTGCGCATGCCCTTGGTCGTGGGGGGTCTGGGGGGGGGTCTGGGTCCAGCGCTCATGCCCTCGGCCAGGGGGCTGGTCTGTGTCCAGCGATCATGACCTTGGCTGGGGTAGGTAAGTGTCCAGCGCACATGTCGTTGGCTGGGGGGGGGGTCTGTGTCCAGAGCACATGTCGTTGGGCGGGGGGGGGGGGTCTGTGTCCAGAGCACATGTCGTTGGCTGGGGGGGGGGTCTGTGTCCAGCGATCATGACCTTGGCTGGGGTAGGTAAGTGTCCAGCGCACATGTCGTTGGCTGGGGGGGGGTCTGTGTCCAGAGCACATGTCGTTGGGCGGGGGGGGGGGGGTCTGTGTCCAGCGCTCATGCCGTTGGCCAGGGGCGGTCATCTGGGGTACAGAGAGTTGGGGGAATGAAGTGATGGGGGGGTGGATAGGATGGAGAATTAGTGTTGGAGTGATAAAGAGAATGATAAAGATGGAGATATGGAGAGTTGGGGGCTTTAGGGAGATGTCGGGCTAGAGGTAGAGTTGGTGGTGGGATAGACCATAGGTGGGTTATCTTTTAGTAGATGATGCCCTGTCCATATGGGTTGATGGCTGTGGTTACAGCTATGGGTCAGAAATGGACAGACCCTTTGTGTGGACCCTTGTGTGGAGTCTTCACTCCGGTGAGGGACACTGTAAAGGAGCAAGAGGCAGGAGGGACAGGGACCGCAATATCCAATCTCAAATACAATATTTCAAACCTTGCCCAGAATACCAAGGAGTTCAGAGACTGGACCAATATGGGGCAGGGCCTACGGGACTGAATTGGGGCAGGGTCAGTGGGACTGAATTAGGGCAGGGCCTGCGGTACTGAATTGGGGCTGGGGCTGCGGGACTGAGTTTGGGGCAGGGTCTGCAGGACTGAAATGGGGCAGGGTCTGCGGGACTGAAATGGGGCAGGGTCTGCGGCACTGAAATGGGGCAGGGTCTGTGGAACTGAAATAGGGCAGGGTCCGTGGGACTGAATTGGGTCAGGGCCTGTGGTACTGAATTGGGGCTGGGGCTGCAGTACTGAATTGGGGCTTGGTCTGCCGGACTGAATTTTGGCCTGGGTCTGCGGGGCTGAAATGGGGCAGGGTCTGCGGGACTGAATTAGGGCAGGGTCTGCGGGACTGAATTAGGGCAGGGTCTGCGGGACTGAATTAGGGCAGGGTCTGCGGGACTGAAATGGGGCTGGGGCTGCGGGACTGAATTAGGGCAGGGTCTGCGGGACTGAATTGGGGCTGGGTCTGCAGGACTGAATTTTGGGCTGGGTCTGCGGGGCTGAATTAGGGAAGGGTCTGCGGGACTGAATTAGGGCAGGGTCTGCGGGACTGAAATGGGGCTGGGGCTGCGGGACTGAATTAGGGCAGGGTCTGTGGGACTGAAATGGGGCAGGGTCTGTGGGACTGAAATAGGGTAGGGTCTGCAGACCATCTCAAGGGGCCTCTGTGCTCATACATCACATAATACATCTCCTTTTAAATGCGATTCTGCTGCCATTATGGTTTCTGCTAATCTACTTACTGAGATGGTTGGAGACCTTGACTGCACAGCAAGTTTACACCAGAACAGTTGGATCAGACATCTATAACTGCCAGAGCTGTCAGTAACCGGAAAGTTCATTAGTTTACATGGACACACCCTCAGGTGCAGAATCCATTGATAAAAGGAAATGCAGCAAATAATTTGTTGGTATAAAAATCTAAAGACCGTGTTTATTTACATAAGTTGTTCAGTCGGGTCAGACTCTCCATGACCCTATGGACGGTAGTACGCCAGGCACAGATCAGCCTTTGCTCCTCTGCGCTCCCTGTAGCTCATGTTTATTGCCTCAATGACCCATCTATTTATTTAATAAGAGTAGTTATTCAGAACAAATCTGACCGCAGCAGAGAGACCTCCAGATATATGAAATGTCTGCCAGACAACAAGGAGCAAGAACAAGAGGTCCTGACTGGAGGGAGGGTGTACAACCAGGGCAGGAAGCGCTGACCCAGTTGGGACTGTCTAATAAAACAAGGTCACAATGTGTGGAATGTGGAGCCAGGAAGAGAGCGCTCAGTAATGAGACAGGTGAGAGTCTCTTATCACCAAACAGGTTATGTATAATTAGCCCATTGTGTGATAATTAATTAGCATATTAATATGCATGGGGATTCCATGGGATCTGCCCAGCTGTGTGATGGCGCTCCACATAACATGGTGTCTGGGAAAGCCCCCGGGGGCTCCCTAAGGTTCATATGGTGCCTAAGGAGGTAAGTGGCACCTCTGGGATGGGGATGGCCTGGCATTTCCCGGCTGGTCTGTCCTTGAAGGCTATAGGACAGTTCTCTTCTGTAATGTCAGAAGTCAAATAATAAAGAGACTGCATGTGAAAGTCCTAGATGACATCACTAGTGATGTCACTGATTGCATCAGTAGTTAAAGGAACCCTCACAAGTTTCTAAGATCTGCATTACATGGCATATACACAGAGCTCTCTCGCCTTAAGAGCTAACAGTTCATATTTATTGCACCAATTGCACTATAAATATTTATATTGTGTGACAAGAAGAACAATCTGAAGTCTAGAAAATGTACAATAAGTGGCCTAGAAAGTAGAGAGGGATATTTACCTGTGTTTTATTACACAAAGTTCACACAAAGTAAAGTAATAAAACATTGTGATGCAGATAAACATCGGGACCCTACAAGAAGACCCCTAGACTAGGACCCCCCAGGAAGCACTCCCATAGATTGGAACCCTACAAGAAGACCCCTGGACTAGGACTCTCCAGGAAGCACTCCCATAGACTGGAACCCTACAAGAAGACCCCTAGACAAGGGACTCTCCAGGAAGCACTCCCATAGACTGGAACCCTACAAGAAGACCCCTAGACTAGGACCCCCCAGGAAGCACTCCCATAGACTGGAACCCTACAAGAAGACCCCTAGACAAGGGACCCTCCAGGAAGCACTCCCATAGATTGGAACCCTACAAGAAGACCCCTGGACTAGGACTCTCCAGGAAGCACTCCCATAGACTGGAACCCTACAAGAAGACCCCTAGACAAGGGACTCTCCAGGAAGCACTCCCATAGACTGGAACCCTACAAGAAGACCCCTAGACTAGGACCCCCCAGGAAGCACTCCCATAGATTGGAACCCTACAAGAAGACCCCTAGACTAGGACCCTCCAGGATGCAATCCCATAGACTAGATCCTAGAAGAAAACCTCTAGACTAGGACCCCCCCAGGAAGCACTCCATAGATTGGAACCCTACAAGAAGACCCCTAGACTAGGACCCCCCAGGATGCACTCCCATAGACTAGATCCCTACAAGAAAACCCCTAGTCTAGGACCCCCCCAGGAAGCACTCCCATAGATTGGAACCCTACAAGAAGACCCCTAGACTAGGACCCCCCAGGAAGCACTCCCATAGATTGGAACCCTACAAGAAGACCCCTAGACTAGGACCCTCCAGGATGCACTCCCATAGACTAGATCCTACAAGAAGACCCCTAGACTAGGACCCTCTTTATGGCAACTGTGGCAGGTTTGTGGTATAAAGCATCTGTGTTCATCCCATTACCATCCCAAACCAATGGCCTATGGGAACGGTTCAATGGGATTCTCAAACGAATGCTTAGAGCCATCGTAGAACAGGAGTGGGAGTGTGAGACATTGCTGCCCCACATCCTCTTTGCTTATAGGGAGGTCCCTCATGAGCCCAAGGGGTTCTCACCCTTTGAACTCCTGTATGGACGAAAAGTGAGAGGTCCCTTAGAGGTCAGGCATGGTAAGGGGAGCATGAGCACAGTGAGTTACCAGTAGTCCCCTATGTGTTAGCTTTCCGTCAGCGACTAGCCACCCTTGCTGGGATAGTTCGGGATCACTTACGAGTAGACCAAATGAAGCAGAAGCAGCGGTATGACCAATGCACCCATTATAGGGAGTTTTCGGATGGGCAGACCTCCCTTTTCGACTCAAATACCAAGAACAAGTTGCAAGCCTCCTGGGAAGGGCCCTATAAGGTAGTAAGGAAGATTGGGGAAGCCACCTATAGAATAGAGGTAGACCCTGATCATCACATCCACAGAACCACCGCCCATATGAATAGGTTAAAAGCTTACCAGAACCGGCCGCTATGGTCATGGTTGTCTGTGCTGCTACCGGTAGCGATCCCGATGAAGGGCTACTACTTGACCTCATGGAGGATATCACCCTGATTCCTGTTACTGACGTTGTTGGGGTGGCCCAAAATTTACCTGATGATCAGCAGGGTCAGCTAATAAATCTCATCACCAGCTACCCGAGATTATTTACTAAATCCCCGGGATACACCCATTTCGCCAAACATGACCTGCTTACCGCCGACTGCCCCCTCTAAGACAGCCCTGAGGCGGTGCGGGAAACCATTCGTGAGGATCTAGAGGAAATGCTCCAGATGAAAGTTATTAAACACTCTAGCAGCCCCTGGGCCTCCCCTGTAGTACTGGTAGCTAAGAAAGACGGTACCACCACGGTTCTGTGTGGACTACCGTAAGTTAAATGAGAAAACTAAGACTGATGCCTATCCAATCCCTAGGATGGATGAGCTCTTACATAGGCTGACCCCCAACCTATCTTAGAGCTATTGGCAGATCCCTCTTGCGGATTTGGCTAGGGAAAAGTCGGCCTTTATCATCCCATTAGGGCTCTACCAGTTCACAGTGATGCCCTTCGGGATGAAAAACGCCCCTTCTAACTTCCAGAGGTTGGATGACCAGCTATTACAGGGGTGTCATAACTATGCCCAGTCATACGTAGATGACATAGTCATCTTTAGCTCTTCCTGGAGTGAACATCTTTCCCACATCAAGCAGGTGTTATACCGGATTAGGGATGCCGGGCTTACCATTCGACCAGACAAGTGTCAGTGGGCTAGGGCTGAGGTGCAGTACCTGGGACACTGGGTAGGGGGTGGAAAGATCCAACTGGGGAGGAGCATCCTGTTGCTTACCTGAGAGGTAAATTGGTCGACCGGGAAGTAGCATACGTAGCCATTGAGCAAGAATGCTTGGCGGTAGTGTGGGCCCTCAAAAAGCTCCAACCCTATTTATATGGATGTCCTTTTATGGTGGTCACAGACCACAACCCACTGTGCTGGCTTCATAGAGTAGCTGGAGACAATGGGAGGCTGCTGCCAACCAGAATGCCATTGGGCTGTACCGACAAGAGGACCGTGGTCAGCCAGCGAATCAGGGGCAATCCAGAAAGATTACCCCCTCTTCCCTGCGTCGCAAGGGGGAGTCTTTGTGAAGATTAGTTTGCCATCAACCAATATACTGTCATGTTTTAAAAGATAGTTGTAGAAAAGGACACGTAATTCCAATTCTTGCCCACAAGATGTCACTGCAGGACGTTGGGGCTCTTTTTTCTGTTTTGCCGCTCTGATCCTCTGCGGATGCAGCCCAGTGGTCCACCCCCCCCCCCCCAAGCCAAGCAAGCCCCCATATCCATCCACTCCTGATTGGCTCTAATCACTCAAGTCTGTCCTTGACCGTCACCCCACCCCTAGCTGCGGTTCCCTTACAGGATGATCCAGATCGGGGAGGGGATTTTTGGGATAGGTCCTCCCACCAACATGGAAAAAATGTGAGATAGAGTTTGCTGTAAAAAATAAAGTGGTTGTTGTTACTTGGAACGCATAGAGGATGGTGTGTTTCATTTAATGGAAGGGCTTTATTATTTTCCTAAGCTAAGGCACAGGTACAAGTTGCTGATCCGTTAGCCGGATACCGAGCAGCCCATTCCTTCAACGAAGATCACCTATTTAGTGGGGGGTTCCTGTGTCCAAAGGTTTGATTGTCTGTAACTTTATTTGGGATCTTCACAGGAACCCTACAAGAAGACCCCTAGTCTAGGACCCTCCAGGATGCACTCCCATAGATTAGAACCCAACAAGAAGACTCCTAGACTAAGACCCTCTAGGATGCACTCCCATAGATTAGATCCCTACAAGAAGACCCTTAGAATAGGACCCCCCAGGATGCACTCCCATAGATTGGAACCCTACACGAAGACCACATAGACAAGGATCCTCCAGGAAGCACTTCCATAGATTGTAACCCTTCAAGAATACCCCTAGACTAGGACCCTCCAGGAAGCTGTCCCATAGATTGGAACCCTACAAGAAGACCCCTAGACTAGGACCCTCCAGGATAAACTCACATAGATTGGAACTCTAAAAGAAGACCCCTTGCCTAGGACCCTCCACAATGCACTGCCATAAATTGGAACCCTACAAGAAGATCCCTAGACTAGGACACTCCAGGATGCATTCCCATAGATTAGAACCCTACAAGAAGACCCCTAAACTAGGACCGTCCAGGAAACACTCCCATAGATTGGAACTCTACAAGAAGACATCTAGACTAGGACCCTCCAGGATGCACTCCCATAAATTGGAGCCCTACAAGAAGATCCCTAGACTAGGATCCTCCAGGAAGCACTCCCATAGATTGCCCTACAAGAAGGCCCCTTGATTAGGACCCTCCAGGATGCACTCCCATAGATTGGAACCCTACAAGAAGACCCCTAGACTAGGACCCTCCAGGATGCACTCCCATAGATTAGAACCCTACAAGAAGACCCCTAGACTAGGACCCTCCAGGATGCACTCCCATAGATTAGAACCCTACAAGAAGACCCCTAGACTAGGACCCTCCAGGATGCACTCCCATAGATTAGCACCCTACAAGAAGACTCCTGGACTAGAACCCTCCAGAAAGCTATTTCTTACATTAGGAATCTCTCCCTCAGATCAGGAGCCTCCAGGACCCCCTCCCCCTTATATCTGGACCCTTTAAGAATCTTTCCCTTAGTCTAGAAACCTCAAGGAAACCAACCCTTAGATTAAGACCTGCTAGGAAACCCTCCCTTAGATTAGCACCTTATAAGAAACCCTCCCCTAGACTAGGAACTAGATTAGGACCTTTAAGAAGGCCTTGCTTGGATAAGACCTGCGAGGCACCCCCCCCCCCTCTCTAGACTTGGACCTTCCATGGGACCCCCCTTAGATTAGGACAATCCAGGGGACCCTCCCTTAGAATAGGACCCTCTGAGAAGGCCTCTCTTAGACTGAGAACTTCCAGGAAACCCTTTCTTAGATTAGGACCCTCCAGGGGACCCTACTTTATATTAGGACCCTCTACTAAGCCCTCCCTTAGATTAAGACCCTTTGATGTGCCCTCTCCTAGAATAGGAGCCTCCTGAAAACCCTCCCTTAGCTAAGACCCTCTTGGAACCCCTCCCCTCTAAAAATCCCTCCCTTTGATTATGACTGTAAGAAACGTTCCCTAAGAATAGCACTCTACAAGAAAACCTTCCCTTAGACTAGGAACTAGATTAAGACCCTCTAAGTAGGCCTCCCTTGGCTAAGACCCTCTTGGAGACCCCCTCTTTAGACTAGGTCCCTCCAGGGAACCATCCCTCATATTAGGAACTTCTATGAAGGCCTCCCTTGAGAACTTCCAGGAAACCATCTCTTAGGCTAGGACCCTCCATTATAGACTAGAACGCTCCAGGAACCCCTTCGTAAGAAAAGATCCCCTCTAAAAAGCCCTCACTTATATGAGGACTCTACAGGAAACCATTGTTTAGTCTAGAACCCTCCAGGAGCTCTCCTAGATTAGGAGACTATAGTAAGACCACTCCTAGACTAGGACACTCCAGAAAGCTCTTCCTTTCATTAGGAATCCCTCTCTCAAACTACGAACCTCCAGGAAACCCCTTCCTAAGATTAGGACCCTCTAAGAAGCCCGCCCTTAGATTGGGTCTCTACAGGGTCCCTACAGTAACTTGCCCATCAAAAATGACGGGAGTAAAATTGTAAGCCTGGTAATGCTGTTTGATCCTCCTGACCACCAGTTTTTGGGACTCATCTGGTGGTGTGGGACTGGGCTAGGTCTGTTAATATAACATTACATGACTATAAAGTTGATTACTGTATGTTATGTTATGCTAATTACTGTATGTTATGCTAATTACTGTATGTTATGTTATGCTAATTACTGTATGTTGTGTTATGCTAATTACTGTATGTTATGTTATGCTAATTACTGTATGCTGTGTTATGCTAATTACTGTATGTTGTGTTATGCTAATTACTGTATGTTATGCTAATTACTGTATGTTGTGTTATGCTAATTACTGTGTGTTGTGTTATGCTAATTACTGTATGTTATGCTAATTACTGTATGCTGTGTTATGCTAATTACTGTATGTTGTGTTATGCTAATTACTGTATGTTATGCTAATTACTGTATGTTGTGTTATGCTAATTACTGTATGTTGCGTTATGCTAATTACTGTATGTTATGCTAATTACTGTATGCTGTGTTATGCTAATTACTGTATGTTGTGTTATGCTAATTACTGTATGTTATGCTAATTACTGTATGTTGTGTTATGCTAATTACTGTATGTTATGTTATGCTAATTACTGTATGTTATGCTAATTACTGTATGTTGTGTTATGCTAATTACTGTATGTTATGCTAATTACTGTATGTTGTGTTATGCTAATTACTGTATGTTATGTTATGCTAATTACTGTATGTTATGCTAATTACTGTATGTTATGTTATGCTAATTACTGTATGTTGCGTTGCTTGCCTATGTGTGATTGACTTGTGAGGTGGGATTCTGTATGCTGCATGTTTGGTTCATTAAGTGTTAAATATTTTAGAATGTTGAGGTATCTGACAGTTGTTGGTTATGTAATCGCTGTCTGAGGTAATTCTGCGATGTCTCTGACGGCAGGAAAGAAAGGTAACAGCTTTAAGGGACAATGCGAGGATATGGCTCCTCTGAGCACCCTTGGCGCTCATTGGGATCCTCTCACCCTGCTTATTTTTTTTTAATATAGATATATTTTTTAATGATAATTAATTAATTAACTAATACATTAATATACTTTATCTATTTGTAAGTAATATACACAGGAAGCATTGTGCTGAAGAGCTGACAATCTGTTCTGATGTTCCTGCAGCATACAATGTAGGTTTGCAGTGTTGTGGAGCTGAGGTGTCAGCAATGTGCGCAGTGTGGAGTGTAAATAGGCTGCGTGCGCGAGGGGAAGCCGTTTGTGTAGTTGTGTAAAGCGGCCTTTTAGATTCATAATGTTATTAGTTACAAGATTAGTGTTGTAAAATGGCGGCGATTGTCTATGTGTTACGCGGGTGTGGAGCATTTTGCATCCTCCCTAATAGTGTATTTTGTACCTCGTACGTTCTTGGGTATAAGTCGTTTGTGCTTGCCGTTGTTTTGCGTGGTTAGGGGTCGTGTAGCCTCGTTTTAATAATTTTTTGCCGCCATTTTTTTTCTCGCTTAGCCGACTTTCAAGTGCTGAAAATGCTTAAATTTGACCTAAATTTGCGTGCAATCTCTCTCCCAGACGTCCTGGCTGTCCCCCCTGCTCTGTGTGAGGTTTTTTGTTATTTTGCTGTGTTTTTGTTGTTTTTCGATGTATGCGTTCCGGCCGTTAACTTCGTATATTTGGGACCTCGTATTTTTTTCTTTTCTAAGTCCCGATTTCCTTTTGTATTTTTGCGACCTCATATTTTTAATTTTTTTTAGTCCCGCAGGTCGTATTTATTTATTTTTTTTAAAGTCCTGTTTTTCTGGGATTTTTGTTACCAAGAGTGAGGCGCCGTAGAGCCTCCACCTCCGCAAATGCGGACACTCAATTCGCGAGGGCCGCATTTGCAGCCCGAACTGCGTCTCTCGCTTTGTTATAATATGGGATTCTATGCTTATTATAATGTACACATATCACATATATAGTTGTGAGTAATGCGGGTTGTTGCTAACGCTTGCGAGCTTGCGTAGCCGAATGGGCTCCTTGCGCTGGTAGACATACGACTTAGGCAGGCAGCACATACCCCACTATCTATCTAAATGACATCCCCCCTATTTAATATACAATAAATCCTATCTCCATATGCATACACTAATTCTAACCTAAAATAAAATAATTAAGACCACTTACCTTTGCAGATGTCCCTTCAGATCACCAACCTAGGGAAAAAACAACAAAACAAGTTAGTCCAACACATTTACATACAATAAATAAACATTTTAAATATTCTACTCACCTTTTCAGCATGTCCTCCCTATCCTTATTTTCTTCTCCGGCGCGGCCCTCTGTTAAAAAAAAACCCATTACATTAATACAATATACAAACACACACACAAAATAAAGTAACATAAAAATAATAAACAAACTTGTTTTTTTTCCCCTAGGTTGGTGATCTGAAGGGACACCTGCAAAGGTAAGTGGTCTTAATTATTTTATTTTAGGTTAGAATTAGGGTTTGCTTATGGAGATAGGATTTATTGTATATTAAATAGGGGGGATGTATTTTAGAGACATAGGGGGGTATGTGTGTATTTTAGATAGTATTTCATGTATTTTAGATAGTGTGGTATGTGTTTAATTTAGATAGGATGTAATGTATTTTAGATAGTATATTTAATATATTTTGTTGTTGTATTTTATTTTGTGGTGGGGGGGAGGGGTGGTTGTAATGTAGTTTTTTTTCTTTTCTGTAATGTAGATTTCTTCATTTTTTTTAATGTACATTTTTTTCTTTTCTGTAATGTAGCTTTTTTATTTACGGTGAATTAGGCTTTTTTATTTTATGTGACTTAGCTTTTATTATCTTTTGTGAGTTAGGTTTTATTATTTTCTCTAATTAGTGGGGGGGGGGGGTTATTAGGGGGTAGTTAGGTAGTGTAGGTAGGTATTGTAGGTGTTAATAGGTTAGTGTAGAGGAGGGTTAGTTTAGCAATATTTATGTTAGCAATGAGCGCCGAAGGACTAATAGCCTCACATTATGTGCGAAATAACATTCCCAGCCTTATCATTTTATTGATCGTCATTTTTTGATGGGGAAGTCGCTAGTCACATATATAGTTGTCAGTATTGGGAACGCTTACGATGTTGGTCAAAGGGGGAGGGTAAAAGGAGGAACAGGAGGAAAGGGAGAGGGGGAAAGGAGGAACAGGGGGAAAGGGAGAGGGGGAAAGGAGGAACGGGGGAAAGGGAGAGAGGAAAGGGAGAAGGGGAAAGGAAGAACAGGAGGAAAGGGAGAGGGGGAATGGAGGAACAGGAGGAAAGGGAGAGGGGGAAAGGAGGAACAGGAGGAAAGGGAGAGGGGGAAAGGAGGAACAGGAGGAAAGGAAGAGGGGGAAAGGAGGGACAGGAGAAAAGGGAGAGGGGGAAAGGAGGAACAGGAGGAAAGGAAGAGGGGGACTGGAGGAACAGGAGGAAAGGGAGAGGGGGAAAGGAGGAACAGGAGGAAAGGGAGAGGGGGAAAGGAGGAACAGGAGGAAAGGAAGAGGGGGAAAGGAGGAACAGGAGGAAAGGAAGAGGGGGAAAGGAGGAACAGGGGGAAAGGGAGAGGGGGAAAGGAGGAACAAGAGAAAAGGGAGAGGGGGAAGGAGGAACAGAGGGAAAGTAGGAACAGGGGGAAAGAAGGAACAGGAGGAAAGGGAGAGGGGGAAAGGAGGAACAAGAGGAAAGGGAGAGGGGGAAAGGAGGAATAGGTGGAAAGGGAGAGGGGGAGAGGAGGAACAAGAGGAAAGGGAGAGGGGGAACAGAGGAAAAGGGGGGAAGGGAGAGGGGGAAAGGAGGAACGAGAGGAAAGGGAGAGGGGGAAAGGAGGAACAGGCGGAAAGGAGGAACAGGGGGAAAGGGAGAGGGGGAAAGGAGGAACAGGAGGAAAGGGAGAGGGGGAAAGGAGGAACAGAAGGAAAGGGAGAGGGGGAAAGGAGGAACAGGGGGAAAGGGAGAGGGGAAAAGGAGGAACAAGAGGAAAGGGAGAGGGGGAAAGGAGGAACAGGGGGAAAGGAGGAACAGGGGGAAAAGGAGAGGGCGAAAGGAGGAACAGGAGGAAAGGAAGAGGGGGAAAGGAGGAACAGGAAGAAAGGGAGAGGGGGAAAGGAGGAATAGGGGGAAAGGGAGAGGGGGAAAGGAGGACCAGGGGGAAAGGGGGAAGGGGAAAGGAGGTACCGGAGAGGGACAGGGGAAAGGCGACACAGGGTAGAGACAGCGGGAAAGGGAGAGGGTGAAAGGAGACACCTGAGGGGGAAAGGAGGAACAGGAGAGGGAGAGAGGGGTAAAAGGAGACACAGGGGAGGGAGATGGGGAAAGGGAGAGGGGAAAAGGAGACACGGGAGAGGTGGTGACACGGGAGAGGCGATTTTATTTGCATCATTTTTGACGGGCGATTTCCTGGTGCTTATTATAATATACACTTATTATATTATACTAGCGAATTGCCCGTCAAAAAATGACGGCAATGAAATTGTAAGGTAGCTAAATTAGTAAATGAATATAGTGTACCTATTTTGAAGCATTGTGATGAAGAGCTGGCAATCTGTGTTGATGTTGCTGCAGCATTAGTGGTGTGGAGCTGCTGTATAAGCATGCTGAATGTGTGCAGTGTAACACTGTGCGTGCGCGAGACCAAACCGTTAGCGTAGTCGTGTACTTCCGCATTGGTGTAAAATGGCGAGTAATGTGTGGTATAGGTCTGTATCGGAATATCCGTAGGTGTTTTGTGGTGTTTTGCGAGTTTAGAGTGCTGTAGCCTCGTTTTCGTTTTGTTCGGCGGCCATTTTTTCTCTCGCTTAGATTTTTTTTTAGTCTCTAAACTGTTTTATTTAGAGTAAAATCGAGGTGTAAGTTGCATTTTTGAGGTCCTGGGTGCTCCCTCTTGGTGTAGGTAAGTTTTTTATGTATGTGCTGTGTGTATGTATTGTGTTTTAAATGTTTGTATGTCGGCGTGTTGCGTCCGATGTTTGCGAGGTCGTAATGTGTGGTAACGTGTTTCGTACGTTGTTTGCGTTCCTCGTAAAATTTAGCGAGTGTCGTAATTTGTGTGTCGTGTTTTTTGAGTAGCGACGTGAATTTTGCGAGGGTTTGAGGCCCTTGCCCAGTGACCTCGCCAGCAACTGAGTCCCTCGCTTCGCGAGGGGCCTCAGTTGCTGGCATGGAGCGCCTTCGGCGCTCCATGCCAGCAACTGAGGCCCTTGCCCAGTGACCTCGCCAGCAACTGAGGCCCTCGCTTCGCGAGGGGCCTCAGTTGCTGACATGGAGCGCCTTCGGCGCTCCATGCCAGCAACTGAGGCCCGTGCCCAGTGACCTCGCCAGCAACTGAGGCCCTCGCTTCGCGAGGGGCCTCAGTTGCTGGCATGGAGCGCCTTCGGCGCTCCATGCCAGCAACTGAGGCCCTTGCCCAGTGACCTCGCTACGCGAGGGCCGCGGCTCGCTACGCGAGGGCCGCGGCTCGCTTCGCGAGCCCACAAGCGTGAGCAACGACTCGTACGCTCACAACTATATATGTGATACTTATATTATACTGTACACTTATATTATATACTTATTATATATGCTGCTTATTATAGAGTATATTTTTAGGCATGCCTGAGATAATTAAACCCTGGTACAGAATAATGCTTAAGTCATGTTTTCTAGGTAGATATGATGGGTAGACTAGATGAGCCTTTTGGTTGTTATCTGCCATAAAACCTGTTTCTGTATGCATTGCTGGTTTGGGTCCCTCCACGGTTACAAACCACAGCCCAGAGTCGGACCTCCCGCCCTCCTATAAACTCCCACAGAGAGCGTCAGAGGTTTATGTGTCTGATTATGATGGAGCCGCCATAATGAGTCACACTGAGTCAAATAAACCACAAACATCCCATATATATCCCATATATCCCAGGGTGGGGGGCTCTGGCCGCTCTGCATCATAACAATCTATGTGCCAATAATCTGACCACAAAATCACAATGTTCTTGAGTCAGGTGCTAGATTTAGAGAGATGAGGAAAGTGGGTTTGAGGGAGTTTTCCACGTGGAATATTGAAGTTTTAGTTTTCCAGGCAGTTAGTATGGCAGGACCACCACGCCCAGAACGCCCCAGAGGGGGTCACTCAGCTCTCAATTATCACAGAAGATGGATCAGTTCTCTCATGTGGTCACACTCCCTTCCACTTGGACCTCCGGAAAACTCTCTTACATTAGAAAACCTAGTCTAGGACCCTCTAGGAAACCCACCCTTACATTAGGACCCTCTAGGAAACCCTCCCTTACATTAGGACCCTCTAGGAAACCCACCCTTACATTAGGATCCACTAGGAAACCCACCTGTAGCGGAACCCATCCCTGTTTTACCCTGTTTTATGATTATTTAATTCTTGGTTAAAATATGATCCTACAATATGTTTGCTGTTTGATGCTCTGCAGAATATTAGCCAGACTTTTGCAGACCTAGGCTAATAGATAATCCTATTACAGAGATTCAAGAGATAAGAAAGTTGTAAAGGATCCTTGCATTTGCCAAAGTGTTTTAATTCTCTGATAAGAACAAAGAGGTGTAATTGAATCAATGTCTGATTGTATCAAAGTTGCCAGGGAGGTGTGACCCACCTATTGTTCTCTTTATGGGTATTGTGCAGCCAAATATGGGGGATGTGGATTGCCTGTGGGAAGAGATGTATAAATATTTCTGCACTAACAAAATAAAGTCAGTATTCATTTGACTCCCAAATTGTGTGTCGTCCAATATGGGAGGTCGGGGATGGTGAAACTGTAGTGCCTCGTGGGTATTTTATCGTATACCAGCGGAGATTTTGGACTGCGTGTCCCAGCTCCGTTACATTTGATGGCAGCGACGGGATTCAAACCTCACAGCAGACCGTTGTTCGGCAGTTACAGCCATTTGGGAAATTTGCTATTTCGTATGGAACCGAAAGGAAAGGGTATGTGAATAGACCCGAATGTTGAAACGGGCCACGCTAAAAGAGCTATTGGAAGCAAGGGGAATTATTGCCAGCAATAAAACCAAAGCTACCCTTATTGTTGAACTCATGGAGGGAGACCGGGCAGCTGCTGCAGCACCTCTTACGGACAGCACACAGAATGAGTTTGGAAGAGAACTCCAATGCAGACTGGCCCATTTCCCAGGTACGCCTCCCACAGAAACCTTGGAAAGGATTATGTCCGATGTCCACGAATACATAATGGGAAAGCAGCGGGCAGACTGGAGGTCCAGAGAGGGGTCCCTAATCACACCACACATAGTACCGGGGAAGCCTAAACTCCCGTACCATGCTTTTAAAAACTATGTGGAGACCGAAGACATTGATGGCTACTTGCATGACTTTGAGAGATTATGCCAATTACATGAGATCAACGCCGCCGACCAGGTAACCCTGTTGGTGAGTAAGCTAGCGGGCCGGGCAGCAGAAGCCTACCGCACCATGCCAGACGAGGATAGCAGAGACTACCAGAAAGTAAAGCAGGCGATCCTGGACAGGTACGCAATTACCCAGGAGGCATACCGGCAGCGGTTCCGAGAAAGCCGAAAGACAGAGAAAGATACTCACATGGAGTGGGCGCACCGCTTAACTAGGGCGGGCAAAGGTTGGCTACAAGCCGCACAAGCAACCACAGTGGAGGACATGCTACAATTACTGCTACTGGAGCAATTCTTCCAGGGGTTAACCCCGGATTTACAAAACTGGCTGAGAGATCGGAAACCGCGCATCTTAACTGAAGCGGCCAGGTGGGCAGATGAGTACCAAGATGCCAGGAGGGCACAGCAGGCACAGGCACGGTCCATCTTGGGAGCTGCTAACCGACCGCCCACCATTAACCCCACCCCAGCACTGCGTCCGGGTGGTGGGAACTACCAAACCCCTCCACGGTACAACAATGCCCGATCTTTCATCAGGTGCCACACGTGTAACCAGCAGGGCCACATGCAAAGAGACTGTCCCAGAAACAGAAACCGCTCCACGTGGAATACTCCAACCAATTTCCCTGCAAACCGGGCAGCAGTACACTGCTACCAGAGTGAGCCTCGACAACCTTTCTTCGGGACCCAGTCTAATGAAGAATCTTTGGGCACCCTCCACGAGGTTAACCCAGTACAAGCAGCTCCAGACAACCGACAGGGACACCGCCAAGTGGTACACGTAGAGGGAAAACGCCTTCAGGGTCTGCGCGATTCTGGGGCCACCATAACCCTGGTTCGCAATCACCTAGTCCCCAAGCACCAGCTCACTGGAGAATATGTGGCAGTCCGGGTGGCAGGGGGGGCGATTTACAAAATTCCCACTGCTAAAGTACATTTGGATTGGGGAGCGGGGTCGGGGAATGTGGAAGTGGGCCTCATGCAGGACTTACCAGCTGATGTCATCCTGGGTAACGACTTGGGGGAGCTGACCTCCGCTTTTGTTTCTCCCAGCAGCAGTGTGTACCCCAGGGAGCTGAAGGTGTCGTCCTTCCTCCCCAGCAGCAGTGTGTACCCCAGGGGGCCGAAGGTGTCGTCCTTCCCCCCCAGCGGCAGTGTGTACCCCAGGGGGCCGAAGGTGTCGTCCTTCCCCCCAAGCGGCAGTGTGTACCCCAGGGAGCAGAAGGGGCCGTCCTTCCTCCCCAGCGGCAGTGTGAACCCCAGGGGGCAGAAGGTGTCGTCCTTCCCCCTCAGCGGCAGTGTGAACCCCAGGGGGCAGAAGGTGTCGTCCTTCATCCCCAGCGGCAGTGTGAACCCCAGGGGGCAGAAGGTGTCGTCCTTCCCCCTCAGCGGCAGTGTGAACCCCAGGGGGCAGAAGGTGTCGTCCTTCATCCCCAGCGGCAGTGTGAACCCCAGGGGGCAGAAGGTGTCGTCCTTCCCCCCCAGCGGCAGTGTGTACCCCAGGGAGCAGAAGGTGTCGACCTTCCTCCACAGCGGCAGTGGGTACCCCAGGGGGCCAAAGGTGTCGTCCTTCCCCCCCAGCGGCAGTGTGAAACACAGGGGGCAGAAGGTGTCGTCCTTCCCCCCCAGCGACAGTTTACACAAACCAGGGGAGACACCAATCTCCCAGACGGCGCAGATGGGACCGTGGTCTCTGCGCCCACAGCTTGTCCAGATCCCCAACTACCGTCACTGGGACAACCGGAGGAGGGGGTAAGTACAAATTCCCCTCCCCAGCTAACTTCTAATGTGGCCCCAGGGTTAACAGAGGAAATGTTAACCCCCACTGACCCCCACGTTTCCCTGGCTACTGAGCCGAAATATGTCCCAAGTACCCCAGCAGAAGAGCTGACAGCGGGGCACAGTGCAGTCGGCCTCTGCCCTCCCTTTGTCGCTTGTACAGAGCAGGATGTCCTGCAGGTTATACCAGCAGAAGAGCTGGCATCAGGGCAGAGTGCCGCTGGCCTCTGCCCCTCAAGTCCCCTCAGCGTGTTGCCCCATCACCCCAGCAAAATATCCAGGTACCTGGTTAGACTTCCCCCCAAAAGAGAGATGTGTGACGAAGTGCCCTTCGCCACCTTGGCTTGGAGAGGACTGTTTGCCAGCCTCCTGCCCTGCGACTATGGCCCTGGTACATATTGCCCTTTGGAACCAGTGTTCGGCCATACCAGAGTGTAAGTCACTCATTCCGACCCTTTACATACAGGGGGGTCATTCTGTACTTGCCCTGTGTGAACCATGATACCCCAGATAACTGTGCCATGAAGCCCATTCATATAATGAAAGACTATGGGAAAGACTTTAGCTACATGGCAATTGAACTGTGTGAAGAGGATCTGAGCGCTATTCGGTGGTTTTGTGCGCTCAGATCCCAGCTATCTGGGGATATGGGAAATGTGAATAAATGTGAATTGCAGTAATGCTGATGGGTTGTCAAACTAGAGAATTGACCAACAAATACTTTTGTCCGGACATCCCCAGGCCGATCCGTTGGGATCAGACCGTGTATGCCGGCTTATGGTCACGGGGGAGGTGTGTAGCGGAACCCATCCCTGTTTTACCCTGTTTTATGATTATTTAATTCTTGGTTAAAATATGATCCTACAATATGTTTGCTGTTTGATGCTCTGCAGAATATTAGCCAGACTTTTGCAGACCTAGGCTAATAGATAATCCTATTACAGAGATTCAAGAGATAAGAAAGTTGTAAAGGATCCTTGCATTTGCCAAAGTGTTTTAATTCTCTGATAAGAACAAAGAGGTGTAATTGAATCAATGTCTGATTGTATCAAAGTTGCCAGGGAGGTGTGACCCACCTATTGTTCTCTTTATGGGTATTGTGCAGCCAAATATGGGGGATGTGGATTGCCTGTGGGAAGAGATGTATAAATATTTCTGCACTAACAAAATAAAGTCAGTATTCATTTGACTCCCAAATTGTGTGTCGTCCAATATGGGAGGTCGGGGATGGTGAAACTGTAGTGCCTCGTGGGTATTTTATCGTATACCAGCGGAGATTTTGGACTGCGTGTCCCAGCTCCGTTACACCACCCTTACATTAGGATCCTCTAGGAAACCCTCCCTTACATTAGGACCCTCTAGGAAACCCTCCCTTACATTAGGACCCTCTAGGAAACCCTCCCTTACATTGGACCCTCTAGGAAACCCACCCTTACATTAGGACCCTCTAGGAAACCCTCCCTTACATTAGGACCCTCTAGGAAACCCTCCCTTACATTGGACCCTCTAGGAAACCCACCCTTACATTAGGACCCTCTAGGAAACCCTCCCTTACATTGGACCCTCTAGGAAACCCACCCTTACATTAGGACCCTCTAGGAAACCCTCCCTTACATTAGGACCCTCTATGAAACCCTCCCTTACATTAGGATCCTCTAGGAAACCCTCCCTTACATGAGGATCCTCTAGGAAACCCTCCCTTTCATTAGGACCCTCTAGGAAACCATCCCTTACATTAGGACCCTCTAGGAAACCATCCCTTACATTAGGACCCTCTAGGAAACCCTCCCTTACATTAGGACCCTCTATGAGACCCTCCCTTATATTAGGACCCTCTAGGAAACCATCCCTTACATTCGGACTCTCTAGGAAACCCACCCTTACATTAGGACCCTCTAGGAAACCCTCCCTTACATTGGACCCTCTAGGAAACCCACCCTTATATTAGGACCCTCTAGGAAACCATCCCTTACATTAGGATCCTCTAGGAAACCCTCCCTTACATTAGGACCCTCTATGAAACCCTCCCTTATATTAGGACCCTCTAGGAAACCATCCCTTACATTAGGACCCTCTAGGAAACCATCCCTTACATTAGGACCCTCTATGAGACCCTCCCTTACATTAGGATCCTCTAGGAAACCCTCCCTTACATTAGGACCCTCTATGAGACCCTCCCTTATATTAGGACCCTCTAGGAAACCCTCCCTTACATTCGGACTCTCTAAGAAACCCACCCTTACATTAGGATCCTCTAAGAAACCCTCCCTTACATTGGACACCAGGGGCGCCCGAGATGTAAATCTGACCATGCCCGATAAATAGATGGGAGTGGATTTTCAACTAAATTAGCAAACAATAATAGCTGTCTCATAATTATATCCAATTAACAGAGAAACATCGTTAGCTGTGTTACAAATACACAGCCTCATTAAAATCCAGCCTCGTAAACAAGAGGCTTCTACTTAATCCTACGTACTGCAAAATTTCTGAAAGTTACGACGCTATTACATTCGCCGTGCTGCGAGCAACGTATGAGCTACGCAGCGCAGCCGCCCGTATGAACACTGCGATAATGTACGAGGAGTGACAGCCCGCGAGATGATCCCGCAGTCTCCCGCACCTCATCAATTAGTGTAGGGGTCCTAAACACGACCTCCGCGGCAGTCCCACACATAAGCCATGCCGTGGGGGGTACTCCAACTAACCCCCGGGACCTAAAATTAACACCCCTCTATGCGGGGGTCCCCATCTGGACCCCCGAAGTGCCCTCACATTAACACCTTAATTAACCCCATAACTCATGGGGGTCAATACAGACCCCATAAGCAAATAATTAACCCCATCACTCATAAAGACCCCCATAAGCACTTAATTAAACCCCTCACTCATGGGGGTCAATGCAGACCCCCATAAGCCTCTATTTAACCCCATCAGTCCCATAAGGGTATATTATGACCCTTATGGGGCTGTTAAAAATCTAACATTAACCACATACATGCCATGACGGTCCTCAAGGACCATCATCACACTAAGTACAAACACTACACTGCACTATACCCCCCCCAATAAACCATTAAATCTAAACGAACACTCCTCTAAACTAATCTATTAACACTTACACTACCTACCCCCTAATAACCCCCCCACCACTCTAATTACAGAAAATAAAAAAAACTAAGACACCAAAAATAAAAAAAAATACATTACAGAAAATAAAAAATACATTACAAACCCCCCCACTACAGAAAAAAAAATTACACACCTGAAAAGGAAAGACAGACATACACAATACAATACATACATATAATACATTACATTACATACATTACATACAATACAAATAAAATACCCCCTATCTATCTAACATACAGTCTATCTGATATACAATAAATCCTAACTACATACAGAAACCCTAATTCTAAGCTAAAATAAAATAATTAAGACCACTTACCTGTCCCTTCAGATCACCAACCTAGGGGTAAAAAAAAAATAGTACAAAACATTAACATAAAATAAATAAACATTATGCACATTCTACTCACCTTTCCAGCAGGTCCCGTCCTTCTTCTTTTCTTCTCCGGCGCGGCCCTGTTAACAAAAACACAATACATTAATACATTAATACAATATACAGACACAAAATAAAATAATCATATAAACATATAAATATACATTCAACTTACCTCCCCGCGATGTCCCCGGCCTCCTCCTCTTCAGCCCCGGCTGGGCCCTGGGACCATCTGCGCTCTAAAAAAAAATTAAAAAAAAGTTGGGGGGGGGGGGGGGGGGGGGCGGCTGCACTTGCAGACCTGCCAGACGCTAATGAGCCTCCAGGAGCCTTTTCCGGAAGGAAATTGGCAATGGCGGCTTCTGATTGGCTGAAAACGCTGTCTATCAATTTCAGCCAATCAGAAGTCGTCAATGTGTGAGCCAATCAGGATGGTATACACCCCAAAATCCCACCCTGATTGGCTAAAGCACCTGTCAATCTTTTTTGGAACCAATCACAAGGCGCAGATGCCTTCAGCCAATCACAATGGGATACACCCCCACGGAGTGATTGGGTGAACACATCTGCGCATTCTCATTGGCTGTTGTTTAAGTAGACTGAACTTATCTGTATATAACACATACTTTATCTGATAATCACGGCCTGTTTCTTACCAAACATTTGAAACCCCAGAAACCTATTTATATCTTCAATGACAAAATATTTACTATTTGTACTCTAGGGTCTTCACTGCATTCCCATAGGATTTGCAAACAAACATGGAGGCCGCCGCCATATTACACGCAAATAGTACTACAGAGAGAAATGACGAGAGACTCGGATACTTTATAATCTTGTTAAACTGACAATTAAATAAATATTTTAAATCTTTAATTCCTTCTGATTGTTAAGTAACATGTGGGCGTGGCTCCCGCGGGCACTGGTTTGGTATCCTTGGGTCAGGTGGAGGGCACAGTGTGGGGTGATGGGCACTTATCAGGTCACCCACATATCTCCCACCTGTGCAAACAGACCTGGGCATTTTATGGGAGCAGATGGTTTCCAAACCGGCTCCCGTATCGGGTTAAATCTCAAACCTCTGCCAGGTGGATATTTATCTGATCGGAGGTCATGTGTGTGCGTGCGCAGAGGGCGTGGGACACCCACTGCCAGGCTCGGTACTGGGGAGCCTATTCTATCTACTGCCAGGCTTGGGGACTCACCCTAAAATTAAATTGCTGAGCAGAAAAAAGGTTGATACATTGTACTAGTCATTTGTTTTTAAAGTATATAATTCTTGAGATGTTTATTATTATTTGTACTGAATTATTATGCAAATGAATGGCTCCTGAATACTAATTAACTAATTGTATGTGCTAATTAATGCCACAGCCTGCATGTTTGTTTCTGTGGTGGTCAGCAATGCCCCCCAATCATCATGCAGTTAGATTGAATTTAGCTTACGGACCTGCACATCAGCATAAAGGAGCAGCACAAACATTGCTGAATATCAAGATGGTTAGAGATGGATGGAGATGGTTGGTGTGCATTGGAGATGATTGGAGCCAGTTGGAAATGGACTTGGAGATAGATGGAGATGGTTGGAGAAGGATGGAGCTAGATGGAGACAGTTGGAAGGAGAAGGAAGGATATGGTTAGAAATAGGTAGATATGCTTGGCGATGGTTAGGGATATGCTTGGGGATGGTTAGGGATATGCTTGGGAATGGTTAGGGATATGCTTGAGGATGGTTACGGATATGGTTGGGGATGGTTAGGGATATGCTTGGGGATGGTTAGGGATATGCTTGGGAATGGTTAGGGATATGCTTGGGGATGGTTAGGGATATGCTTGGGAATGGTTAGGGATATGCTTGCAGATGGTTAGGAATATGCTTAGGGATGATTAAGGATATGCACGGGGATGGTTAGGGATTTGCTTGGGGATGGTTAGGGATATGCTTGGGAATGGTTAGGGATATGCTTGGGGATTGTCAGGGATATGCTTGGGAATGGCTAAGGATATGGTTGGGGGTGGTTAGGGATATGCTTGGGAATGGTTAGGGATATGCTTGGGAATGTTTAGGGATATGCTTGGGGATGGTTAGGGATATGCTTGGGAATGGTTAGGGATATGCTTAGGGATGATTAGGGATATGGTTGGCGATGGTTAGGGATATGCTTGGGGATGGCTAGGGATATGGTTGGGGGTGGTTAGGGATATGCTTGGGGATGGTTAAGGATATGCTTGGGGATGGTTAGGGATATGCTTGGGAATGGTTAGGGGTATGCTTGGGAATGGTTAGGGGTATGTTTGGGGATGGTTAGGGATATGCTTGGGGATGGTTAGGGATATGCTTGGCGATGGTTAGGGATATGCTTGGGGATGTTTAGGGATATGCTTGGCGATGGTTAGGGATATGCTTGGGGATAATTAGGCAGTTGCTTGGGGATGGTTAGGGATATGGTTGGCGATGTTTAGGGATATGCTCGGGGATGGTTAGGGATATGCTCGGGGATGGTTAGGCATATTCTTGGGGATGGTTACGGATATGGTTGGGGATGGTTAGGGATATGCTTGGGGATGGTTAGGGATATGCTTGGGAATGGTTAGGGATATGCTTGGCGATGGTTAGGGATATGCTTGGGGATAATTAGGCAGTTGCTTGGGGATGGTTAGGGATATGGTTGGCGATGTTTAGGGATATGCTCGGGGATGGTTAGGGATATGCTTGGGGATGGTTAGGCATATTCTTGGGGATGGTTACGGATATGCTTGGGAATGTTTAGGGATATGCTTGGGGATGGTTAGGGATATGCTTGGGAATGGTTAGGGATATGCTTAGGGATGATTAGGGATATGGTTGGCGATGGTTAGGGATATGCTTGGGGATGGCTAGGGATATGGTTGGGGGTGGTTAGGGATATGCTTGGGAATGGTTAAGGATATGCTTGGGGATGGTTAGGGATATGCTTGGGAATGGTTAGGGGTATGCTTGGGAATGGTTAGGGGTATGTTTGGGGATGGTTAGGGATATGCTTGGGGATGGTTAGGGATATGCTTGGCGATGGTTACGGATATGCTTGGGGATGTTTAGGGATATGCTTGGCGATGGTTAGGGATATGCTTGGGGATAATTAGGCAGTTGCTTGGGGATGGTTAGGGATATGGTTGGCGATGTTTAGGGATATGCTCGGGGATGGTTAGGGATATGCTTGGGGATGGTTAGGCATATTCTTGGGGATGGTTACGGATATGGTTGGGGATGGTTAGGGATATGCTTGGGGATGGTTAGGGATATGCTTGGGAATGGTTAGGGATATGCTTGGCGATGGTTAGGGATATGCTTGGGGATAATTAGGCAGTTGCTTGGGGATGGTTAGGGATATGGTTGGCGATGTTTAGGGATATGCTCGGGGATGGTTAGGGATATGCTTGGGGATGGTTAGGCATATTCTTGGGGATGGTTACGGATATGGTTGGGGATGGTTAGGGATATGCTTGGGGATAGTTAGGGATATGCTTGGGAATAGTTAGGGATATGCTTGGGGATGGTTAGGGATATGCTTGGGAATGGTTAGGGATATGCTTGCAGATGGTTAGGAATATGCTTAGGGAATATTAGGGATATGCATGGGGATGGTTAGCGATATGCTTGGGGATGGTTAGGGATATGCTTGGGAATTGTTAGGGATATGCTTGGGGATGGCTAGGAATATGGTTGGGGGTGGTTAGGGATATGCTTGGGAATGGTTAGGGATATGCTTAGGAATGGTTAGGGATATGCTTGGGGATGGTTAGGGATATGCTTGAGGATGATTACGGATATGCTTGGGGATGGTTAGGGATATGCTTGGGAATGTTTAGGGATATGCTTGGGGATGGTTAGGGATATGCTTGGGAATGGTTACGGATATGCTTGGGGATGGTTAGGAATATGCTTAGGGATGATTAGGGATATGGTTGGCGATGGTTAGGGATATGCTTGGGGATGGCTAGGGATATGGTTGGGGGTGGTAAGGGATATGCTTGGGAATGGTTAGGGATATGCTTGGGGATGGTTAGGGATATGCTTGGGAATGGTTAGGGATATGTTTGGGGATGGTTAGGGATATGCTTAGGGATGGTTAGGGATATGGTTGGGGATGGTTAGGGATATGCTTGGCGATGGTTAGGGATATGCTTGGGGATGTTTAGGGATATGCTTGGCGATGGTTAGGGATATGCTTGCGGATGGTTAGGAATATGCTTGGGGATGGTTAAGGATATGCGTGGGAATGGTTAGGGATATGCTTGGGGATGGTTAGGGATATGCTTGGGGATAATTAGGCAGTTGCTTGGGGATGGTTAGGGATATGGTTGGCGATGGTTAGGGATATGCTCGGGGATGGTTAGGCATATTCTTGGGGATGGTTACGGATATGCTTGAGGATGGTTACGGATATGGTTGGGGATGGTTAGAGATATGCTTGGGGATGGTTAGGGATATGCTTGGGATGTTTAGGAATATGCTTGGGGATGGTTAGGGATATGCTTGGGAATGGTTAGGGATATGCTTGGGCATGGTTAGGAATATGCTTAGGGATGATTAGGGATATGGTTGGCGATGGTTAGGGATATGCTTGGTGATGGCTAGGGATATGGTTGGGGGTAGTTAGGGATATGCTTGGGAATGGTTCGGGATATGCTTGGGAATGGTTAGGGATATGCTTGTGGATGGTTAGGGATATGTTTGGGGATGGTTAGGGATATGCTTGGCAATGGTTAGGCATATGCTTGGGGATGGTTAGGGATATGCTTGGGGATAGTTAGGAATATGCTTGGGGATGGTTAAGGATATGCTTGGAAATGGTTAGGGATATGCTTGGGGATAGTTAGGGATATGCTTGGGGATAATTAGGCAGTTGCTTGGGGATGGTTAGGGATATGGTTGGCGATGGTTAGGGATATGCTCGGGGATGGTTAGGGATATGCTTGGGGATGGTTAGGCATATGCTTGGGGATGGTTAGGCATATTCTTGGGGATGGTTAGGGATATGCTTGGGGATGGTTTTGGGATATGGTTGAGGATGGTTAGGAATATGCTAGGGGATGGTTAAGGATATGCTTGGGAATGGTTAGGGATATGCTTGGGGATGGTTAGGGATATGCTTGGGGATAATTAGGGAGTTGCTTGGGGATGGTTAGGGATATGGTTGGGAATGGTTAGGGATATGCTTGGGGATGGTTAGGGATATGCTTGGGAATGGTTAGGGATATGTTTGGGGATGGTTAGGGATATGCTTCGGGATGGTTAGGGATATGGTTGGGGATGGTTAGGGATATGCTTAGGGATGGTTAGGGATATGCTTGGGGATGTTTAGGGATATGCTTGGCGATGGTTAGGGATATGCTTGCGGATGGTTAGGAATATGCTTGGGGATGGTTAAGGATATGCGTGGGAATGGTTAGGGATATTCTTGGGGATGGTTAGGGATATGCTTGGGGATAATTAGGCAGTTGCTTGGGGATGGTTAGGGATATGGTTGGCGATGGTTAGGGATATGCTCGGGGATGGTTAGGGATATGCTTGGGGATGGTTAGGCATATTCTTGGGGATGGTTAGGGATATGCTTGGGGATGGTTAGGGATATGCTTGGGAATGGTT
>JAPZIH010000210.1:0-35376 GCA_027410445.1 Discoglossus pictus
GGGGAGAGGGACAGACTGGGGAGAGGGGACAGACTGAGGAAAGGTCACACACTGAAGAGAGGGGACACATTTGGCAAAGGGGATATATTTAGGAGAGGGGACACATTGGGGAGAGGGGACATATTGAGGAGAGGGGAAAGACTGAGGAGAGGGGATAGACTGAGGAGAGGGGATAGACTGAGGATATGGGACATATTGGGGAGAGGGGACAGACTGAGGAGAGTGGACACATTGGGGAGAGAGGAAAGGGAACAGCCTGAGGAGAGGGGACAGACTGAGAAGAGGGGACACATTTGGCAGAGAGGACACATTGAGAAGAGGAGTCACATTGAGGATAGGGGACAGACTGAGTAGAGGGGTCACAGGAGAGGGGAAAGACTGAGGAGAGTGGACAGACTGAGGAGATGGGACACATTGAGGAGAGGAATCAGACTGAGAAGAGGGGACACATTGAGGAGAGGGGATAGACTGAGGGGAGGAGACAGACTGAGGAGAGGGGACAGAATTTGGAGAGGGGACACATTGGGGAGATGGGACACATTAATGAGAGTGGACACATTGAGGAAAGGGGACAGACTGAAGAGAGGGAACAGACTGAAGAACGGGGACACATTGGTGAGAGGGGACACATTGCAGACAGGGTACAGACTGAGGAAAGGTCACACACTGAAGAGAAGGGACACATTTGGCAAAAGGGATACATTTAAGGGAGGGGACACATTGGGGAGAGGGGACATATTGAGGAGAGTGGACACATTGGGGAGAGAGGAAAGGGGACGGACTGAGGAGAGGGGACAGATTGAGAAGAGGGGACACATTGAGAAGAGGGACACATTGAAGAGAGGGGACAGACTGTGTAGAGGGGACAGACTGAGGAGAGGGGACACATTGGGGAGAGGGGGCACATTGGGGAGAGGGGACAGACTGGGGAGAGGGGATAGACTGAGGATAGGGGACACATTGGGGAGAGGGGACAGACTGAGGAGAGTGGACACATTGGGGAGAGAGGAAAGGGGGCAGGCTGAGGAGAGGGGACAGACTGAGGATAGGGGACACATTGGGGAGAGGGGACAGACTGAGGAGAGTGGACACATTGGGGAGAGAGGAAAGGGGACAGACTGAGGAGAGGGGACAGACTGAGAAGAGGGGACACATTTGGCATAGAGGACACATTGAGAAGAGGGGACACATTGAGGAGAGGGGATAGACTGAGGGGAGGAGACAGACTGAGGAGAGGGGACAGAATTTGGAGAGGGGACACATTGGGGAGATCGGACACATTAAGGAGAGGGGACTGACTAAGGAGAGGCGACTGACTAAGGAGAGGCGACTGACCTAGGAGAGGGGACTGACTGAGGAGAGTAGACTGACTGAGGAGAGGGGGCTGACTGAGGAGAGGGGGCTGACTGAGGAGATGGGGATGACTGAGGAGAGGAGACACTGACTGAGGAGAGGGGATTGATTGAGGAGATGGGACACTGACTGAGGAGAGGGGTCTGACTGAGGAGAGGGGACACTGGCTGAGGAGAGGGGATTGACTGAGGAGAGGGGACACTGGCTGAGGAGAGGGAATTGACTGAGGAGAAGAGACTGAATGAGGAGAGTGGAATGACTGAGGAGAGGGGACTGACTGGCTAAAGGAGACACTGACTGAGGAGAGGGGATACTGACTGAGGAGAGGAGACACTGACTGAGGAGAGGAGACACTGACTGAGGAGAGGGGACTGACTGAGGAGAGGAGAATGACTGAGGAGAGGGAACTGACTGAGGAGAAGAGACTGACTGAGGAGAGGGGACTGACTGAGGAGAGGGGACAGCCTGAGGAGAGGGGACAGACTGGGGAAAGGAGAATGACTGAGGAGAGGGAACTGACTGAGAAGAAGACACTGACTCAGGAGAGGGGATAATGACTGAGGAGAGGGGACTGACTGAGGAGAGGAGACACTGACTGAGGAGAGGGGACTGACTGAGGAGAGGAGAATGACTGAGGAGAGGAGAATGACTGAGGAGAGGGGACTGACTGAGGAGAGGGCACTGACTGAGGAGAGGGGACTGACTGAGGAGAGGAGACTTACTGAGGAGAGGAGACACTGACTGAGGAGAGGGGACTGACTGAGGTGAGGAGAATGACTGAGGAGAGGAGAATGACTGAGGAGAGGGGACTGACTGAGGAGAGGGGACTGACTGAGGAGAGGGGACTGACTGAGGAGAGGGGATGGAATGAGGAGAGGGGACTGACTGGGGAAAGGAGACACTGACTGAGGAGAGGGGATAATGACTGAGGAGAGGGGACTGACTAAGGAGAGGAGACACTGACTACGGAGAGGAGACTGACTAAGGAGAGGGGACTGACTGAGGAGAGGGGACACATTGCGGTGAGGGCACAGACTGAGGAGAAGGAAAACATTAGGGAGAGGGGACACACTGAGGAGAGGGGACACATTGGGGACAGGGGACACATTGTGGAGAGGGGATAGACTGAGGAGAGGAGACTGACTGAGGAGAGGAGACAGACTGAGAAGAGGGGTCACATTTGGCAGAGAGGACACATTGAGAAAAGGGGACACATTGAGGAGAGGGGACAGACTGAGTAGAGGGGTCACATTGAAGAGAGGGGAAAGACTGAGGAGAGGGGACACATTGGGGAGAGAGGAAAGGGGACAGACTGAGGAGAAGGGACAGACTAAGAAGAGGGGACAGACTGAGAAGAGGGTTTACATTTGGCAGAGAGGACACATTAAGAAAAGGGGACACATTGAGGAGAGGGGACAGACTGAGTTGAGAGGTCACATTGAGGAGAGGGGAAAGACTGAGGAAAGTGGACAGACTGAGGCGATGGGACACATTGAGGAGAAGAATCAGACTGAGAAGAGGGGACACATTGAGGAGAGGGGATAGACTGAGGGGAGGAGACAGACTGAGGAGAGGGGACAGAATTTGGAGAGGGGACACATTGGGGAGATGGGACACATTAAGGAGAGGGGACACATTGAGGAAAGGTGACAGACATAAGAGAGGGAACAGACTGAGGAAAGGGGACACATTGGGGAGAGGGGACACATTGCGGAGAGGGTACAGACTGAGGAAAGGTCACACACTGAAGAGAGGGGACACATTTGGCAAAGTGGGTACATTTATGAGAGGGGAAACATTGGGGAGAGGGGACATATTGAGGAGAGGGGAAAGACTGAGGAGAGGGGATAGACTGAGGAGAGGGGACAGACTGAGGATAGTGGACACATTGGGGAGAGGGGACAGACTGAGGAGAGTGGACACATTGGGGAGAGAGGAAAGGGAACAGACTGAGGAGAGGGGACAGACTGAGAAGAGGGGACACATTTGGCAGAAAGGACACATTGAGAAGAGGGGACACATTGAGGAGAGGGGACAGAAAGAGTAGAGGGGTCACATTGAGGAGAGGGGAAAGACTGAGGAAAGGGAACAGACTGAGGAGAGGGGACAGACTGAGGAGAGGGGACACATTTGGCAGAGAGGACACATTGAGAAGAGGGGACACATTGAGGAGAGGGGACAGAAAAAGTAGAGGGGACACATTGAGGAGAGGGGATAGACTGAGGGGAGGAGACAGACTGAGGAGAGGGGACAGAATTTGGAGAGGGGACACATTGGGGAGATGGGACACATTAAGGAGAGGGGACACATTGAGGAAAGGGGACAGACTGAAGAGAGGGAACAGACTGAGGAAAGGGGACACATTGGGGAGAGGGGACACATTGCAGAGAGGGTACAGACTGAGGAAAGGTCACACACTAAAGAGAGGGGACACATTTGGCAAAGGGGATACATTTAGGAGAGGGGACACATTGGGGAGAGGGGACATATTGAGGAGAGGGGATAGACTGATGATAGGGGACACATTGGGGAGAGGGGACAGACTGAGGAGTGGACACATTGGGGAGAGAGGAAAGGGGACAGACTGAGGAGAGGGGAAAGACTGAGAAGAGGGGACACATTTGGCAGAGAGGACACATTGAGAAGAGGGGACACATTGAGGAGAGGGGACAGACTGTGTAGAGGGGACACATTGGGGAGAGGTGACACATTGGGGAGAGGGGACAGACTGAGGAGAGGGGACACATTGGGGAGAGGGGACAGACTGGGGAGAGGGGATAGACTGAGGATAGGGGACTCATTGGGGAGAGGGGACAGACTGAGGAGAGTGGACAGACTGAGAAGAGGGGACACATTTGGCAGAGAGGACACATTGAGAAGAGGGGGCACATTGAGGAGAGGGGACACATTGAGGAGAGGGGACAGACTGAAGAGAGGGAACAGACTGTGGAAAGGGGACACATTGGGGAGAGGGGACACATTGCGGAGAGGGGACAGACTGAGGAAAGGTCACACACTGAAGAGAGGGGACACATTTGGCAAAGGGGATATATTTAGGAGAGGGGACACATTGGGGAGAGGGGACATATTGAGGAGAGGGGAAAGACTGAGGAGAGGGGATAGACCGAGGAGAGGGGACAGACTGAGGAGAGTGGACACATTGGGGAGAGAGGAAAGGGGACAGACTGAGGAGAGGGGACAGACTGAGAAGAGGGGACACATTTGGCAGAGAGGACACATTGAGAAGAGGGGACACATTGAGGAGAGGGGACAGACTGAGTAGAGGGGTCACATTGAGGAGAGGGGAAAGACTGAGGAGAGTGGACAGACTGAGGAGATGGGACACATTGAGGAGAGGAATCAGACTGAGAAGAGGGGACACATTGAGGAGAGGGGATAGACTGAGGGGAGGAGACAGACTGAGGAGAGGGGACAGAATTTGAAGAGGGGACACATTGGGGATATGGGACACATCAATGAGAGTGGACACATTGAGGAAAGGGGACAGACTGAAGAGAGGGAACAGACTGAAGAAAGGGGACATATTGGGGAGAGGGGACACATTGCAGAAAGGGTACAGACTGAGGAAAGGTCACACACTGAATAGAGGGGACACATTTGGCAAAGGGGATACATTTAGGATAGGGGACACATTGGGGAGAGGGGACAGACTGAGGAGAGTGGACACATTGGGGAGAGAGGAAGGGGGACAGACTGAGGAGAGGGGACAGACTGAGAAGAGGGGACACATTTGGCATAGAGGACACATTTGGCATAGAGGACACATTGAGGAGAGGGGACACATTGAGGAGAGGGGACAGACTGAAGAGAGGGAACAGACTGAGGAAAGGGGACACATTGGGGAGAGGGGACACATTGCGGAGAGGGGACAGACTGAGGAAAGGTCACACACTGAAGAGAGGGGACACATTTGGCAAAGGGGATATATTTAGGAGAGGGGACACATTGGGGAGAGGGGACATATTGAGGAGAGGGGAAAGACTGAGGAGAGGGGATAGACTGAGGAGAGGGGATAGACTGAGGATAGGGGACATATTAGGGGGAGAGGGGACAGACTGAGGAGAGTGGACACATTGGGGAGAGAGGAAAGGGAACAGACTGAGTAGAGGGGACAGACTGAGAAGAGGGGACACATTTGGTAGAGAGGACACATTGAGAAGAGGGGACACATTGAGGAGAGGGGACAGACTGAGGAGTGGACACATTGGGGAGAGAGGAAAGGGGACAGACTGAGGAGAGGGGACAGACTGAGAAGAGGGGACACATTTGGCAGAGAGGACACATTGAGAAGAGGGGACACATTGAGGAGAGGGGACAGACTGTGTAGAGGGGACAGACTGAGGAGAGGGGACACATTGGGGAGAGGTGACATATTGGGGAGAGGGGACAGACTGAGGAGAGGGGACACATTGGGGAGAGGGGACAGACTGGGGAGAGGGGACAGACTGAGGAGAGTGGACACATTGGGGAGAGAGGAAAGGGGACAAACTGAGGAGAGGGGACAGACTGAGGATAGGGGACACATTGGGGAGAGGGGACAGACTGAGGAGAGTGGACACATTGGGGAGAGAGGAAAGGGGACAGACTGAGGAGAGGGGACAGACTGAGAAGAGCGGACACATTTGGCAGAGAGGACACATTGAGAAGAGGGGACACATTGAGGAGAGGGGACACATTGAGGAGAGGGGACAGACTGAAGAGAGGGAACAGACTGAGGAAAGGGGACACATTGGGGAGAGGGGACACATTGCGGAGAGGGGACAGACTGAGGAAAGGTCACACACTGAAGAGAGGGGACACATTTGGCAAAGGGGATATATTTAGGAGAGGGGACACATTGGGGAGAGGGGACATATTGAGGAGAGGGGAAAGACTGAGGAGAGGGGATAGACCGAGGAGAGGGGACAGACTGAGGAGAGTGGACACATTGGGGAGAGAGGAAAGGGGACAGACTGAGGAGAGGGGACAGACTGAGAAGAGGGGACACATTTGGCAGAGAGGACACATTGAGAAGAGGGGACACATTGAGGAGAGGGGACAGACTGAGTAGAGGGGTCACATTGAGGAGAGGGGAAAGACTGAGGAGAGTGGACAGACTGAGGAGATGGGACACATTGAGGAGAGGAATCAGACTGAGAAGAGGGGACACATTGAGGAGAGGGGATAGACTGAGGGGAGGAGACAGACTGAGGAGAGGGGACAGAATTTGGAGAGGGGACACATTGGGGATATGGGACACATCAATGAGAGTGGACACATTGAGGAAAGGGGACAGACTGAAGAGAGGGAACAGACTGAAGAAAGGGGTCACATTGGGGAGAGGGGACACATTGCAGACAGGGTACAGACTGAGGAAAGGTCACACACTGAAGAGAGGGGACACATTTGGCAAAGGGGATACATTTAGGATAGGGGACACATTGGGGAGAGGGGACTGACTGAGGAGAGGGGACACATTGAGGTGAGGGTACAGACTGAGGAGAAGGAAAACATTAGGGAGAGGGGACACACTGAGGATAGGGGACACATTGGGGACAGGGGACACATTGGGGAGAGGGGATAGACTGAGGAGAGGATACTGACTGAGGAGAGGAGACTGACTGAAGAGAGGAGACTGACTGAGGAGAGGAGACTGACTGAGGAGAGGAGACTGACTGAGTAGAGGGGACACATTGAGGTGAGGGTACAGACTAAGGAGAAGGGACACATTAGGGAGAGGGGACACACTGAGGAGAGGGTACAGACTGAGGAAAGGTCTCACACTGAAGAGAGGGGACACATTTGGCAAAGGGGGTACATTTAGGAGAGGGGACACATTGGGGAGAGGGGACATATTGAGGAGAGGGGAAAGACTGAGGAGAGGGGATAGACTGAGGAGAGGGGACAGACTGAGGATAGGGGACACATTGGGGAGAGGGGACAGACTGAGGAGAGTGGACACATTGGGGAGAGAGGAAAGGGAACAGACTGAGGAGAGGGGACAGACTGAGAAGAGGGGACACATTTGGCAGAGAGGACACATTGAGAAGAGGGGACACATTGAGGAGAGGGGACAGAAAGAGTAGAGGGGTCACATTGAGGAGAGGGGAAAGACTGAGGAGATGGGACAGACTGAGGAGAGGAATCAGACTGAGAAGAGGGGACACATTTGGCAGAGAGGACACATTGAGAAGAGGGGACACATTGAGGAGAGGGGACAGACTGACTAGAGGGGTCACATTGAGGAGAGGGGAAAGACTGAGGAGAGTGGACAGACTGAGGAGATGGAACACATTGAGGAGAGAAATCAGACTGAGAAGAGGGGACACATTGAGGAGAGGGGATAGACTGAGGGGAGGAGACAGACTGAGGAGAGGGGACAGAATTTGGAGAGGGGACACATTGGGGAGATGGGACACATCAATGAGAGTGGACACATTGAGGAAAGGGGACAGACTTAAGAGAGGGAACAGACTGAAGAAAGGGGACACATTGGGGAGAGGGGACACATTGCAGACAGGGTACAGACTGAGCAAAGGTCACACACTGAAGAGAGGGGACACATTTGGCAAAAGGGGATACATTTAGGATAGGGGACACATTGGGGAGAGGGGACAGACTGAGGAGAGTGGTCACATTGGGGAGAGAGGAAAGGGGACAGACTGAGGAGAGGGGACACATTTGGCATAGAGGACACATTGAGAAGAGGGGACACATTGAGGAGAGGGGACACATTGAGGAGAGGTGACAGACTGAAGAGAGGGAACAGACTGAGGAAAGGGAACACATTGGGGAGAGGGGACACATTGCGGAGAGGGGACAGACTGAGGAAAGGTCACACAATGAAGAGAGGGGACACATTTGGCAAAGGGGATATATTTAGGAGAGGGGACACATTGGGGAGAGGGGACATATTGAGGAGTGGGGAAAGACTGAGGAGAGGGGATAGACTGAGGAGAGGGGATAGACTGAGGATAGGGGACATATTGGGGAGAGGGGACAGACTGAGGAGAGTGGACACATTGGGGAGAGAGGAAAGGGGACAGACTGAGGAGAGGGGACAGACTGAGAAGAGGGGACACATTTGGCAGAGAGGACACATTGAGAAGAGGGGTCACATTGAGGAGAGGGGACAGACTGAGTAGAGGGGTCACATTGAGGAGAGGGGAAAGACTGAGGAGAGTGGACAGACTGAGGAGATGGGACACATTGAGGAGAGGAATCAGACTGAGAAGAGGGGACACATTGAGGAGAGGGGATAGACTGAGGGAAGGAGACAGACTGAGGAGAGGGGACAGAATTTGGAGAGGGGACACATTGGGGAAATGGGACACATTAATGAGAGTGGACACATTGAGGAAAGGGGACAGACATAAGAGAGGGAACAGACTGAGGAAAGGGGACACATTGGGGAGAGGGGACACATTGCAGACAGGGTACAGACTGAGGAAAGGTCACACAATGAAGAGAAGGGACACATTTGGCAAAGGGGATACATTTAAGGGAGGGGACACATTGGGGAGAGGGGAAAGACTGAGGAGAGGGGACATACTGAGGAGATGTGACATACTGAGGAGAGTGGACACATTGGGGAGAGAGGAAAGGGGACAGACTGGGGAGAGGGGACAGACTGAGAAGAGGGGACACATTTGGCAGAGAGGACACATTGAGAAGAAGGGACACATTGAGGAGAGGGGACAGACTGTGTAGAGGGGACAGACTGAGGAGAGGGGACACATTGGGGAGAGGTGACACATTGGGGAGAGGGGACAGACTGAGGAGAGGGGACACATTGGGGAGAGGGGACAGACTGGGGAGAGGGGATAGACTGAGGATAGGGGACACATTGGGGAGAGGGGACAGACTGAGGAGAGTGGACACATTGGGGAGAGAGGAAAGGGGACAGACTAAGGAGAGGTGACAGACTGAGGATAGGGGACACATTGGGGTGAGGGGACAGACTGAGGAGAGTGGACACATTGGGGAGAGAGGAAAGGGGACAGACTGAGGAGAGGGGACAGACTGAGAAGAGGGGACACATTTGGCATAGAGGACACATTGAGAAGAGGGGACACATTGAGGAGAGGGGACACATTGAGGAGAGGTGACAGACTGAAGAGAGGGAACAGACTGAGGAAAGGGGACACATTGGGGAGAGGGGACACATTGCGGAGAGGGGACAGACTGAGGAAAGGTCACACACTGAAGAGAGGGGACACATTTGGCAAAGGGGATATATTTAGGAGAGGGGACACATTGGGGAGAGGGGACATATTGAGGAGAGGGGAAAGACTGAGGAGAGGGGATAGACTGAGGAGAGGGGATAGACTGAGGATAGGGGACATATTGGGGAGAGGGGACAGACTGAGGAGAGTGGACACATTGGGGAGAGAGGAAAGGGAACAGACTGAGGAGAGGGGACAGACTGAGAAGAGGGGACACATTTGGCAGAGAGGACACATTGAGAAGAGGGGACACATTGAGGAGAGGGGACAGACTGAGTAGAGGGGTCACATTGAGGAGAGGGGAAAGACTGAGGAGAGTGGACAGACTGAGGAGATGGGACACATTGAGGAGAGGAATCAGACTGAGAAGAGGGGACACATTGAGGAGAGGGGATAGACTGAGGGGAGGAGACAGACTGAGGAGAGGGGACAGAATTTGGAGAGGGGACACATTGGGGAGATGGGACACATTAATGAGAGTGGACACATTGAGGAAAGGGGACAGACTGAAGAGAGGGAACATACTGAAGAACGGGGACACATTGGGGAGAGGGGACACATTGCAGACAGGATACAGACTGAGGAAAGGTCACACACTGAAGAGAAGGGATACATTTGGCAAAGGGGATACATTTAAGGGAGGGGACACATTGGGGAGAGGGGAAAGACTGAGGAGAGGGGACATACTGAGGAGAGGGGACATACTGAGGAGAGTGGACACATTGGGGAGAGAGGAAAGGGGACAGACTGAGGAGAGGGGACAGACTGAGAAGAGGGGACACATTTGGCATAGAGGACACATTGAGAAGAGGGGACACATTGAGGAGAGGGGACAGACTGTGTAGAGGGGACAGACTGAGGAGAGGGGACACATTGGGGAGAGGTAACACATTGGGGAGAGGGGACAGACTGAGGAGAGGGGACACATTTGGGAGAGGGGACAGACTGGGGAGAAGGGATAGACTGAGGATAGGGGACACATTGGGGAGAGGGGACAGACTGAGGAGAGTGGACACATTGGGGAGAGAGGAAAAGGGACAGACTGAGGAGAGGTGACAGACTGAGGATAGGGGACACATTGGGGAGAGGGGACAGACTGAGGAGAGTGGACACATTGGGGACAGAGGAAAGGGGACAGACTGAGAAGAGGGGACACATTTGGCATAGAGGACACATTGAGAAGAGGGGACACATTGAGGAGAGGGGATAGACTGAGGGGAGGAGACAGACTGAGGAGAGGGGTCACATTGGGGAGATGGGACACATTAAGGAGAGGGGACTGACTAAGGAGAGGCGACTGACTAAGGAGAGGCGACTGACCTAGGAGAGGGGACTGACTGGGGAGAGTAGACTGACTGAGGAGAGGGGGCTGACTGAGGAGAGGAGACACTGACTGAGGAGAGGGGATTGATTGAGGAGATGGGACACTGACTGAGGAGAGGGGTCTGACTGAGTAGAGGGGACACTGGATGAGGAGAGGGGATTGACTGAAGAAAAGGGGACACTGGCTGAGGAGAGGGGACACATTGGGGACAGGTGACACATTGGGGACAGGTGACACGTTGGGGAGAGGGGATAGACTGAGGAGAGGAGACTGACTGAGGAGAGGAGACTGACTGAGAAGAGGAGCCTGACTGAGGAGAGGAGACTGACTCAGTAAAGGGGACTGACTGAGGATAGGGGACTGACTGAGTAGAGGGGACACATTGAGGTGAGGGTACAGACTAAGGAGAAGGGACACATTAGGGAGAGGGGACAGACTGAGGAAAGGGGACACATTGGGGAGAGAGGAAAGGGGACAGACTGAGGAGAGGGGACAGACTGAGAAGAGGGGACAGACTGAGAAGAGGGGACAGATTGAGGAGAGGGGACAGACTGAGTAGAGGGGTCACATTGAGGAGAGGGGAAAGACTGAGGAGAGGGGACAGACTGAGGAGATGGGACACATTGAGGAGAGGAATCAGACTGAGAAGAGGGGACACATTGAGGAGAGGGGATAGACTGAGGGGAGGAGACAGAATGAGGAGAGGGGACAGAATTTGGAGAGGGGACACATTGGGGAGATGGGACACATTAAGGAGAGGGGACACATTGAGGAAAGGGGACAGACATAAGAGAGGGAACAGACTGAGGAAAGGGGACACATTGGCGAGAGCGGACACATTGTGGAGAGGGTACAGACTGAGGAAAGGTCTCACACTGAAGAGAGGGGACACATTTGGGAAAGGGGGTACATTTAGGAGAGGGGACACATTGGGGAGAGGGGACATATTGAGGAGAGGGGAAAGACTGAGGAGAGGGGATAGACTGAGGAGAGGGGACAGACTGAGGATAGGGGACACATTGGGGAGAGGGGACAGACTGAGGAGAGTGGACACATTGGGGAGAGAGGAAAGGGAACAGACTGAGGAGAGGGGACAGACTGAGAAGAGGGGACACATTTGGCAGAGAGGACACATTGAGAAGAGGGGACACATTGAGGATAGGGGACAGAAAGAGTAGAGGGGTCACATTGAGGAGAGGGGAAAGACTGAGGAGAGGGGACAGACTGAGTAGAGGAATCAGACTGAGAAGAGGGGACAAATTGAGGAGAGGGGATAGACTGAGGGGAGGAGACAGACTGAGGAGAGGGGACATAATTTGGAGAGGGGACACATTGGGGAGATGGGACACATTAAGGAGAGGGAACACATTGAGGAAAGGGGACAGACTGAAGAGAGGGAACAGACTGAGGAAAGGGGACACATTGGGGAGAGGGGACACATTGCAGAGAGGGGACAGACTGAGGAAAGGTCACACACTGAAGAGAGGGGACACATTTGGCAAAGGGGATACATTTAGGAGAGGGGACACATTGGGGAGAGGGGACATATTGAGGAGAGGGGAAAGACTGAGGAGAGGGGATAGACTGATGATAGGGGACACATTGGGGAGAGGGGACAGACTGAGGAGTGGACACATTGGGGAGAGAGGAAAGGGGACAGACTGAGGAGAGGGGACAGACTGAGAAGAGTGGACACATTTGGCAGAGAGGACACATTGAGAAGAGGGGACACATTGAGGAGAGGGGACAGACTGTGTAGAGGGGACAGACTGAGGAGAGGAGACTGACTGAGGAGAGGAGACTGACTGAGAAGAGGAGCCTGACTGAGGAGAGGAGACTGACTCAGTAAAGGGGACTGACTGAGGATAGGGGACTGACTGAGTAGAGGGGACACATTGAGGTGAGGGTACAGACTAAGGAGAAGGGACACATTAGGGAGAGGGGACAGACTGAGGAAAGGGGACACATTGGGGAGAGAGGAAAGGGGACAGACTGAGGAGAGGGGACAGACTGAGAAGAGGGGACAGACTGAGAAGAGGGGACAGATTGAGGAGAGGGGACAGACTGAGTAGAGGGGACACATTGAGGAGAGGGGAAAGACTGAGGAGAGGGGACAGACTGAGGAGATGGGACACATTGAGGAGAGGAATCAGACTGAGAAGAGGGACACATTGAGGAGAGGGGATAGACTGAGGGGAGGAGACAGACTGAGGAGAGGGGACAGAATTTGGAGAGGGGACACATTGGGGAGATGGGACACATTAAGGAGAGGGGACACATTGAGGAAAGGGGACAGACATAAGAGAGGGAACAGACTGAGGAAAGGGGACACATTGGCGAGAGGGGACACATTGCGGAGAGGGTACAGACTGAGGAAAGGTCTCACACTGAAGAGAGGGGACACATTTGGGAAAGGGGGTACATTTAGGAGAGGGGACACATTGGGGAGAGGGGACATATTGAGGAGAGGGGACAGACTGAGGAGAGGGGACAGACTGAGGAGAGGGGACAGACTGAGGATAGGGGACACATTGGGGAGAGGGGACAGACTGAGGAGAGTGGACACATTGGGGAGAGAGGAAAGGGAACAGACTGAGGAGAGGGGACAGACTGAGAAGAGGGGACACATTTGGCAGAGAGGACACATTGAGAAGAGGGGACACATTGAGGATAGGGGACAGAAAGAGTAGAGGGGTCACATTGAGGAGAGGGGAAAGACTGAGGAGAGGGGACAGACTGAGTAGAGGAATCAGACTGAGAAGAGGGGACAAATTGAGGAGAGGGGATAGACTGAGGGGAGGAGACAGACTGAGGAGAGGGGACAGAATTTGGAGAGGGGACACATTGGGGAGATGGGACACATTAAGGAGAGGGGACACATTGAGGAAAGGGGACAGACTGAAGAGAGGGAACAGACTGAGGAAAGGGGACACATTGGGGAGAGGGGACACATTGCAGAGAGGGGACAGACTGAGGAAAGGTCACACACTGAAGAGAGGGGACACATTTGGCAAAGGGGATACATTTAGGAGAGGGGACACATTGGGGAGAGGGGACATATTGAGGAGAGGGGAAAGACTGAGGAGAGGGGATAGACTGATGATAGGGGACACATTGGGGAGAGGGGACAGACTGAGGAGTGGACACATTGGGGAGAGAGGAAAGGGGACAGACTGAGGAGAGGGGACAGACTGAGAAGAGTGGACACATTTGGCAGAGAGGACACATTGAGAAGAGGGGACACATTGAGGAGAGGGGACAGACTGTGTAGAGGGGACAGACTGAGGAGAGGGGACACATTGGGGAGAGGTGACACATTGGGGAGAGGGGACAGACTGAGGAGAGGGGACACATTGGGGAGAGGGGACAGACTGGGGAGAGGGGATAGACTGAGGATAGGGGACACATTGGGGAGAGGGGACAGACTGAGGAGAGTGGACACATTGGGGAGAGAGGAAAGGGGACAAACTGAGGAGAGGGGACAAACTGAGGATAGGGGACACATTGGGGAGAGGGGAAAGACTGAGGAGAGTGGACACATTGGGGAGAGAGGAAAGGGGACAGACTGAGGAGAGGGGACAGACTGAGAAGAGGGGACACATTTGGCAGAGAGGACACATTGAGAAGAGGGGACACATTGAGGAGAGGGGACACATTGAGGAGAGGGGACACATTGAGGAGAGGGGACACATTGAGGAGAGGGGACAGACTGAAGAGAGGGAACAGACTGAGGAAAGGGGACACATTGGGGAGAGGGGACACATTGCGGAGAGGGGACAGACTGAGGAAAGGTCACACACTGAAGAGAGGGGACACATTTGGCAAAGGGTATATATTTAGGAGAGGGGAAACATTTGGGAGAGGGGACAAATTGAGGAGAGGGGAAAGACTGAGGAGAGGGGATAGACTGAGGAGAGGGGATAGACTGAGGAGAGTGGACACATTGGGGAGAGAGGAAAGGGGACAGACTGAGGAGAGGGGACAGACTGAGAAGAGGGGACACATTTGGCAGAGAGGACACATTCAGAAGAGGGGACACATTGAGGAGAGGGGACAGACTGAGTAGAGGAGATTGACTGAGGAGAGGAGACTGACTGAGGAGAGGAGACTGACTCAGTAAAGGGGACTGACTGAGGATAGGGGACTGACTGAGTAGAGGGGACACATTGAGGTGAGGGTACAGACTAAGGAGAAGGGACACATTAGGGAGAGGGGACACACTGAGGAGAGGGGACACATTGGGGAGAGAGGAAAGGGGACAGACTGAGGAGAGGGGACAGACTGAGAAGAGGAGTCACATTTGGCAGAGAGGACACATTGAGAAAAGGGGACACATTGGGGAGAGGGGACAGACTGAGTAGAGGGGTCACATTGAGGAGAGGGGAAAGACTGAGGAGAGGGGACAGACTGAGGAGATGGGACACATTGAGGAGAGGAATCAGACTGAGAAGAGGGGACACATTGAGGAGAGGGGATAGACTGAGGGGAGGAGACAGACTGAGGAGGGGACAGAATTTGGAGAGGGGACACATTGGGGAGATGGGAGACATTAAGGAGAGGGGACAAATTGAGGAAAGGGGACAGACATAAGAGAGGGAACAGACTGAGGAAAGGGGACACATTGGGGAGAGGGGACACATTGCGGAGAGGGTACAGACTGAGGAAAGGTCACACACTGAAGAGAGGGGACACATTTGGCAAAGGGGGTACATTTAGGAGAGGGGACACATTGGGGAGAGGGGACATATTGAGGAGAGGGGAAAGACTGAGGAGAGGGGACAGACTGAGGAGATGGGACACATTGAGGAGAGGAATCAGACTGAGAAGAGGGGACACATTGAGGAGAGGGGATAGACTGAGGGGAGGAGACAGACTGAGGAGAGGGGACAGAATTTGGAGAGGGGACACATTGGGGAGATGGGACACATTAAGGAGAGGGGACACATTGAGGAAAGGGGACAGACATAAGAGAGGGAACAGACTGAGGAAAGGGGACACATTGGGGAGAGGGGACACATTGCGGAGAGGGTACAGACTGAGGAAAGGTCACACACTGAAGAGAGGGGACACATTTGGCAAAGGGGGTACATTTAGGAGAGGGGACACATTGGGGAGAGGGGACATATTGAGGAGAGGGGAACTACTGAGGAGAGGGGATAGACTGAGGAGAGGGGACTGTAGCGGAACCCATCACTGTTTTACCCTGTTTTATGATTATTCTTGGTTAAAATATGATCCTACAATATGTATGCTGGTTGATGCTCTGCAGAATATTAGCCAGACTTTTGCAGACCTAGGCTAATAGATAATCCTATTACAGAGATTCAAGAGATAAGAAAGTTGTAAAGGATCCTTGCATTTTCCAAAGTGTTTTAATTCTCTGATAAGAACAAAGAGGTGTAATTGAATCAGTGTCTGATTGTATCAAAGTTGCCAGGGAGGTGTGACCCCCCTATTGTTCTCTTTGTGTGTATTGTGTGTAGCCAAATATGGGCATGTGTATTGCCTGTGGCCAAAGAGATGTATATATATTTCTGCAATAACAAAATAAAGTCAGTATTCTTTGACTCCCAAGAAAGTGTCGTCCAATATGGGTGGTCTGGGCTTCTGAGACTGCGCAGTGCTTCTATATGGATATTTAATGCTGAACCTGACTTGCCCTCTGGAACTCTTGGATGGGATTATACCAACTTCACTTTTACACAGCAGCTTGCAAGGGAAAAGGACGTCTCCAACGGCTGGTACCCTCTCACTACCGGGGTAGCCGTTACATTGGTTGGCAGAGGTGGGATGGTCCTTTTCATCCCCAACGCAAGTGCTGAATGGAATCCCAGTACGCTAAACTGAAAAGACCCACACTAAAGGATCTCTTGGAAACCAGAGGAAGGAGTGCCAACAACCGACCACGGAGAGAGCTGATAGCTGACCTACTGGAGCTGGACGAGATGGATCGATCCATGGAGGTCGTGGACCAACCTTCCCCTGTCAGCGAGGAGGAGGAAATTACAAACCTGGTTCAGCGGAGATTATCCATGTACCCAGCAACATCCGTGGAGCTAATAGATCAGCTGTTCCGGGAAGCGAGAACGGAGATCCAAAATAGGAGGGGGCACGAACTTGAACTGGCAAGAGCTAGACAACCCCTGGCACATACAGTTCATACTCTCCCACCCGCTGCTACACTAAAGAAAATACCGTTCACTGCCTTCAAAGCGTTTGTGGAAAGTGAGGAAGAAATTGATGGATATTTGGCTGACTTCGAGAGGCAGTGCTCACTACACCAAATACCACCAGACCAATGGGTCACTATTTTGGCTGGAAAGCTATCAGGAAAAGCAAATGAGGCTTTTCGGGCGCTTCCTGAGGAAGATATTGCGCAGTATCGCCGGGTAAAGGCTGCACTGCTCACCAGATATGCCGTCACCCCGGAAACATATCGCCGTCGCTTCAGGGAGTCTAAAAAGAAGGCTGCAGAGTCCCACATGGAATGGGCCAGCAATATACAAAGGGTGGCATCACATTGGGTGCGAGGGTGCAATGCCAACACAGGAGAGGAAGTACTACAGCTATTCCTGATGGAACATTTCTTCCAAGATCTGGCGGCAGACATACAGGATTGGGTGAGAGATCGTCGCCCTGCTAACTTAACCGAGGCAGCACGGCTAGCGGACGAATACGCAGAGTCCAGAAAGGTGAGCCAAGGGTCCACACGACCAACGTCTAGAGCAGAGCCACGCACCTCAATGCCCGCTGCACGCACAGAATTTCGGGCCCCAGTACCCCCAGGACCGCCACGGCCTCAGGGGTCTAACCACCAACCCCGGGATTCTTACAAAATGACGTGCCATCGCTGCAGCAACACAGGGCATATTGCCCGTTATTGCTCTTTGAGATCAGCCAATAACAAATGGAGGCGCACAACACCCCACACAGAGACCCCGCCATCACGTCCCTCTGCTGCTCACTGCCTGAAAATCAAAGGGAGCCCTGAGGAGTGTTTGGGAATCTTGTATGAGGCCAACCCCGTACAGGCTGCCTCCCCGGATAACCGCCAGCATCACCGCCAAGAGGTGCGTGTGAATGGACAGATAGCACAAGGCTTAAGAGACACTGGCGCTACCATCACTTTGGTGCAGAAACATCTCGTGAAACCAGAACATGTATCTAATCGTACCGTTGCTGTTCGTGTCGCAGGGGGGGCTGTTTTTCGCTTACCCACCGCCCGGGTACACTTGGATTGGGGAGTCGGGTCGGGAAAGACCACAGTAGGCATCATGGACAATTTACCTGCTGAGGTCGTGCTGGGCAACGACATTGGCCCTCTAGCCTCAGCCTTTTTACCCACGACTGCTGCTACTTGTCCCGTGACCACCCGCTCACAGACCCGTACCGAGGACGTTCCTACAACAGGCCGGGAGACCCAGGTAAGCCACAAGCAGACACTTAGCACTACCGCCACAGAGAGACCCATAGCGTGGGACACCCCCGAAGAGCTTGTGAGGGAAACTAGACAGGACCCCACCCTCCAAAAGTACAGAGCATTAGCCGACGATAGAGGGGATGAGCGGGAACGTTTTATATGGAAAGAGGTTTCTATGGGACAGAGATTGTGGCCCACCTTTTGGACACTGGGATCCTGGACTGTTGGGATGGGATCCTGGATTTTTTTGGGTGGGTGTACAGGGGGAGAACAGTGGGCCCTGTACAATAGGGGCCCGACCACGAGCTGGGGGAGGAATGTACTCTGCAACTTGGGATGGTTTTGCTAAAGGACTTCAGTTCATTTGGAAGGCTGATGCTTTTCTGCTTCATTATTTAATTGTCTGAAACCAGTTTGTAAAATGTATTTTCCCTCTCCTTGAAATGTTTATTGCTGTGAATGCTGTATAAAGTGTGCGTTTGTTTTGTTCTTGAAATGTGAGGAAATGTGAATTGCAGTAATGCTGATGGGTTGTCAAACTGTAGAAGTGACCAACAAATCGTTTTGTCCGGACATCCCCAGGCCGATCCGTTGGGATCAGACCGTGTATGCCGGCTTATGGTCACGGGGGAGGTGTGTAGCGGAACCCATCACTGTTTTACCCTGTTTTATGATTATTCTTGGTTAAAATATGATCCTACAATATGTATGCTGGTTGATGCTCTGCAGAATATTAGCCAGACTTTTGCAGACCTAGGCTAATAGATAATCCTATTACAGAGATTCAAGAGATAAGAAAGTTGTAAAGGATCCTTGCATTTTCCAAAGTGTTTTAATTCTCTGATAAGAACAAAGAGGTGTAATTGAATCAGTGTCTGATTGTATCAAAGTTGCCAGGGAGGTGTGACCCCCCTATTGTTCTCTTTGTGTGTATTGTGTGTAGCCAAATATGGGCATGTGTATTGCCTGTGGCCAAAGAGATGTATATATATTTCTGCAATAACAAAATAAAGTCAGTATTCTTTGACTCCCAAGAAAGTGTCGTCCAATATGGGTGGTCTGGGCTTCTGAGACTGCGCAGTGCTTCTATATGGATATTTAATGCTGAACCTGACTTGCCCTCTGGAACTCTTGGATGGGATTATACCAACTTCACTTTTACACAGCAGCTTGCAAGGGAAAAGGACGTCTCCAACGGCTGGTACCCTCTCACTACCGGGGTAGCCGTTACAGGGACAGACTGAGGATAGGGGACACATTGGGGAGAGGGGACAGACTGAGGAGAGTGGACACATTGGGGAGAGAGGAAGGGGAACAGACTGAGGAGAAGGGACAGACTGAGAAGAGGGGACACATTTGGCAGAGAGGACACATTGAGAAGAGGGGACACATTGAGGAGAGGGGACAGAAAGAGTAGAGGGGTCACATTGAGGAGAGGGGAAAGACTGAGGAGATGGGACAGACTGAGGGGAGGAATCAGACTGAGAAGAGGGGACACATTTGGCAGAGAGGACACATTGAGAAGAGGGGACACATTGAGGAGAGGGGACAGACTGAGGAGAGTGGACACATTGGGGAGAGAGGAAGGGGAACAGACTGAGGAGAAGGGACAGACTGAGAAGAGGGGACACATTTGGCAGAGAGGACACATTGAGAAGAGGGGACACATTGAGGAGAGGGGACAGAAAGAGTAGAGGGGTCACATTGAGGAGAGGGGAAAGACTGAGGAGAGGGGACAGACTGAGGAGAGGAATCAGACTGAGAAGAGGGGACACATTGAGGAGAGGGGATAGACTGAGGGGAGGAGACAGATTGAGGAGAGGGGACAGAATTTTGAGAGGGGACACATTGGGGAGATGAGACACATTAAGGAGAGGGGACACATTGAGGAAAGGGGACAGACTGAAGAGAGGGAACAGACTGAGGAAAGGGGACACATTGGGGAGAGGGGACACATTGCAGACAGGGTACAGACTGAGGAAAGGTCACACACTGAAGAGAGGGGACACATTTGGCAGAGGGAACACATTTAGGAAAGGGGACAAACTGAGGAGAGGGGACAAACTGAGGATAGGGGACACATTGGGGAGAGGGTAAAAGACTGAGGAGAGTGGATACATTGGGGAGAGAGGAAAGGGGACAAACTGAGGAGAGGGGACAGACTGAGAAGAGGGGACACATTTGGCATAGAGGACACATTGAGAAGAGGGGACACATTGAGGAGAGGGGACACATTGAGGAGAGGGGACAGACTGAAGAGAGGGAACAGACTGAGGAAAGGGGACACATTGGGGAGAGGGGACACATTGAGGAGAGGGGACAGACTGAGGAAAGGTCAAACACTGAAGAGAGGGGACACATTTGGCAAAGGGGATATATTTAGGAGAGGGGACACATTGGGGAGAGGGGACATATTGAGGAGAGGGGAAAGACTGAGGAGAGGGGATAGACTGAGGAGAGGGGATAGACTGAGGAGAGTGGACACATTGGGGAGAGAGGAAAGGGGACAAACTGAGGAGAGGGGACAGACTGAGGATAGGGGACACATTGGGGAGAGGGGACAGACTGAGGAGAGTGGACACATTGGGGAGAGAGGAAAGGGGACAGACTGAAGAGAGGGGACAGACTGAGAAGAGGGGACACATTTGGCAGAGAGGACACATTGAGAAGAGGGGACACATTGAGGAGAGGGGACAGACTGAAGAGAGGGAACAGACTGAGGAAAGGGGACACATTGGGGAGAGGGGACACATTGAGTAGAGGAGTCACATTGAGGAGAGGGGAAAGACTGAGGAGAGGGGACAGACTGAGGAGATGGGACACATTGAGGAGAGGAATCAGACTGAGAAGAGGGGACACATTGAGGAGAGGGGATAGACTGAGGGGAGGAGACAGACTGAGGAGAGGGGACAGAATTTGGAGAGGGGACACATTGGGGAGATGGGACACATTAAGGAAAGGGGACACATTGAGGAAAGGGGACAGACATAATAGAGGGAAAAGACTGAGGAAAGGAGACACATTGGGGAGAGGGGACAGAATTTGGAGAGGGGACACATTGGGGAGATGGGACACATTAAGGAGAGGGGACACATTGAGGAAAGGGGACAGACATAAGAGAGGGAACAGACTGAGGAAAGGGGACACATTGGGGAGAGGGGACACATTGCGGAGAGGGTACAGACTGAGGAAAGGTCTCACACTGAAGAGAGGGGACACATTTGGCAAAGGGGGTACATTTAGGAGAGGGGACACATTGGGGAGAGGGGAAATATTGAGGAGAGGGGAAAGACTGAGGAGAGGGGATAGACTGAGGAGAGGGGACAGACTGAGGATAGGGGACACATTGGGGAGAGGGGACAGACTGAGGAGAGTGGACACATTGGGGAGAGAGGAAAGGGAACAGACTGAGGAGAGGGGACAGACTGAGAAGAGGGGACACATTTGGCAGAGAGGACACATTGAGAAGAGGGGACACATTGAGGATAGGGGACAGAAAGAGTAGAGGGGTCACATTGAGGAGAGGGGAAAGACTGAGGAGAGGGGACAGACTGAGGAGAGGAATCAGACTGAGAAGAGGGGACACATTGAGGAGAGGGGATAGACTGAGGGGAGGAGACAGACTGAGGAGAGGGGACAGAATTTGGAGAGGGGACACATTGGGGAGATGGGACACATTAAGGAGAGGGGACACATTGAGGAAAGGGGACAGACTGAAGAGAGGGAACAGACTGAGGAAAGGGGACACATTGCAGAGAGGGGACAGACTGAGGAAAGGTCACACACTGAAGAGAGGGGACACATTTGGCAAAGGGGATACATTTAGGTGAGGGGACACATTGGGGAGAGGGGACATATTGAGGAGAGGGGAAAGACTGAGGAGAGGGAATAGACTGATGATAGGGGACACATTGGGGAGAGGGGACAGACTGAGGAGTGGACATATTGGGGAGAGAGGAAAGGGGACAAACTGAGGAGAGGGGACAGACTGAGAAGAGGGGACACATTTGGCAGAGAGGACACATTGAGAAGAGGGGACACATTGAGGAGAGGGGACAGAAAGAGTAGAGGGGTCACATTGAGGAGAGGGGAAAGACTGAGGAGATGGGACAGACTGAGGAGAGGAATCAGACTGAGAAGAGGGGACACATTTGGCAGAGAGGACACATTGAGAAGAGGGGACACATTGAGGAGAGGGGACAGACTGAGGAGAGTGGACACATTGGGGAGAGAGGAAGGGGAACAGACTGAGGAGAAGGGACAGACTGAGAAGAGGGGACACATTTGGCAGAGAGGACACATTGAGAAGAGGGGACACATTGAGGAGAGGGGACAGAAAGAGTAGAGGGGTCACATTGAGGAGAGGGGAAAGACTGAGGAGAGGGGACAGACTGAGGAGAGGAATCAGACTGAGAAGAGGGGACACATTGAGGAGAGGGGATAGACTGAGGGGAGGAGACAGATTGAGGAGAGGGGACAGAATTTTGAGAGGGGACACATTGGGGAGATGAGACACATTAAGGAGAGGGGACACATTGAGGAAAGGGGACAGACTGAAGAGAGGGAACAGACTGAGGAAAGGGGACACATTGGGGAGAGGGGACACATTGAGTAGAGGAGTCACATTGAGGAGAGGGGAAAGACTGAGGAGAGGGGACAGACTGAGGAGATGGGACACATTGAGGAGAGGAATCAGACTGAGAAGAGGGGACACATTGAGGAGAGGGGATAGACTGAGGGGAGGAGACAGACTGAGGAGAGGGGACAGAATTTGGAGAGGGGACACATTGGGGAGATGGGACACATTAAGGAAAGGGGACACATTGAGGAAAGGGGACAGACATAATAGAGGGAAAAGACTGAGGAAAGGAGACACATTGGGGAGAGGGGACAGAATTTGGAGAGGGGACACATTGGGGAGATGGGACACATTAAGGAGAGGGGACACATTGAGGAAAGGGGACAGACTGAAGAGAGGGAACAGACTGAGGAAAGGGGACACATTGGGGAGAGGGGACACATTGCAGTCAGGGTACAGACTGAGGAAAGGTCACACACTGAAGAGAGGGGACACATTTGGCAAAGGGGACACATTTAGGAAAGGGGACAAACTGAGGAGAGGGGACAGACTGAGTATAGGGGACACATTGGGGAGAGGGGACAGACTGAGGAGAGTGGACACATTGGGGAGAGAGGAAAGGGGACAGACTGAGGAGAGGGGACAGACTGAGAAGAGGGGAAACATTTGGCAGAGAGGACACATTGAGAAGAGGGGACACATTGAGGAGAGGGGACACATTGAGGAGAGGGGACAGACTGAAAAGAGGGAACAGACTGAGGAAAGGGGACACATTGGGGAGAGGGGACACATTGCGGAAAGGGGACAGACTGAGGAAAGGTCAAACACTGAAGAGAGGGGACACATTTGGCAAAGGGGATATATTTAGGAGAGGGGACACATTGGGGAGAGGGGACATATTGAGGAGAGGGGAAAGACTGAGGAGAGGGGATAGACTGAGGAGAGGGGATAGACTGAGGAGAGTGGACAAATTGGGGAGAGAGGAAAGGGGACAAACTGAGGAGAGTGGACAGACTGAGGATAGGGGACACATTGGGGAGAGGGGACAGACTGAGGAGAGTGGACACATTGGGGAGAGAGGAAAGGGGACAGACTGAAGAGAGGGGACAGACTGAGAAGAGGGGACACATTTGGCAGAGAGGACACATTGAGAAGAGGGGACACATTGAGGAGAGGGGACAGACTGAAGAGAGGGAACAGACTGAGGAAAGGGGACACATTGGGGAGAGGGGACACATTGAGTAGAGGGGACACATTGAGGAGAGGGGAAAGACTGAGGAGAGGGGACAGACTGAGGAGATGGGACACATTGAGGAGAGGAATCAGACTGAGAAGAGGGGACACATTGAGGAGAGGGGATAGACTGAGGGGAGGAGACAGACTGAGGAGAGGGGACAGAATTTGGAGAGGGGACACATTGGGGAGATGGGACACATTAAGGAAAGGGGACACATTGAGGAAAGGGGACAGACATAATAGAGGGAACAGACTGAGGAAAGGGGACACATTGGGGAGAGGGGACACATTGCGGAGAGGGTACAGACTGAGGAAAGGTCACACACTGAAGAGAGGGGACACATTTGGCAAAGGGGGTACATTTAGGAGAGGGGACACATTGGGGAGAGGGGACATATTGAGGAGAGGGGAAAGACTGAGGAGAGGGGATAGACTGAGGAGAGGGGACAGACTGAGGATAGGGGACACATTGGGGAGAGGGGACAGACTGAGGAGAGTGGACACATTGGGGAGAGAGGAAAGGGAACAGACTGAGGAGAAGGGACAGACTGAGAAGAGGGGACACATTTGGCAGAGAGGACACATTGAGAAGAGGGGACACATTGAGGAGAGGGGACAGAAAGAGTAGAGGGGTCACATTGAGGAGAGGGGAAAGACTGAGGAGAGGGGACAGACTGAGGAGAGGAATCAGACTGAGAAGAGTGGACACATTGAGGAGATGGGATAGACTGAGGGGAGGAGACAGACTGAGGAGAGGGGACAGAATTTGGAGAGGGGACACATTGGGGAGATGGGACACATTAAGGAGAGGGGACACATTGAGGAAAGGGGACAGACTGAAGAGAGGGAACAGACTGAGGAAAGGGGACACATTGGGGAGAGGGGACACATTGCAGACAGGGTACAGACTGAGGAAAGGTCACACACTGAAGAGAGGGGACACATTTGGCAAAGGGGATACATTTAGGAGAGGGGACACATTGGGGAGAGGGGACATATTGAGGAGAGGGGAAAGACTGAGGAGAGGGGATAGACTGATGATAGGGGACACATTGGGGAGAGGGGACAGACTGAGGAGTGGACACATTGGGGAGAGAGGAAAGGGGATAGACTGAGGAGAGGGGACAGACTGAGAAGAGGGGACACATTTGACAGAGAGGACACATTGAGAAGAGGGGACACATTGAGGAGAGGGGACAGACTGTGTAGAGGGGACAGACTGAGGAGAGGGGACACATTGGGGAGAGGTGACACATTGGGGAGAGGGGACAGACTGAGGAGAGGGGACACATTGGGGAGAGGGGACAGACTGGGGAGAGGGGATAGACTGAGGATAGGGGACACATTGGGGAGAGGGGACAGACTGAGGAGAGTGGACACATTGGGGAGAGAGGAAAGGGGACAAACTGAGGAGAGGGGACAGACTGAGGATAGGGGACACATTGGGGAGAGGGGACAGACTGAGGAAAGGGGACACATTGGGGAGAGGGGACAGACTGGGGAGAGGGGACAGAATTTGGAGAGGGGACACATTGGGGAGATCGGACACATTAAGGAGAGGGGACTGACTAAGGAGAGGCGACTGACTAAGGAGAGGCGACTGACCTAGGAGAGGGGACTGACTGAGGAGAGGAGAATGACTGAGGAGAGGGAACTGACTGAGGAGAAGAGACTGACTGAGGAGAGGGGACTGACTGAGGAGAGGGGACAGACTGAGGAGAGGTGACAGACTGAGGAGAGGGACTGACTGGGGAAAGGAGACACTGACTCAGGAGAGGGGATAATGACTGAGGAGAGGGGACTGACTGAGGAAAAGAGAAACAGACAGAGGAGAGGGGACTGACTGAGGAGAGGAGAATGACTGAGGAGAGGAGAATGACTGAGGAGAGGGGACTGACTGAGGAGAGGGCACTGACTGAGGAGAGGGGACTGACTGAGGAGAGGAGACTTAGTGAGGAGAGGAGACACTGACTGAGGAGAGGAGACTGACTGAGGAGAGGAGAATGACTGAGGAGAGGATAATGACTGAGGAGAGGGGACTGACTGAGGAGAGGGGACTGACTGAGGAGAGGGGACTGACTGAGGAGAGGGGATGGACTGAGGAGAGGGGACTGACTGGGGAAAGGAGACACTGACTGAGGAGAGGGGATAATGACTGAGGAGAGGGGCCTGACTGAGGAGAGGAGACACTGACTAAGGAGAGGAGACTGACTGAGGAGAGGGGATGGACTGAGGAGAGGGGACTGACTGGGGAAAGGAGACACTGACTGAGGAGAGGGGATAATGACTGAAGAGAGGGGACTGACTAAGGAGAGGAGACACTGACTACGGAGAGGAGACTGACTAAGGAGAGGTGACTGACTGAGGAGTGGAAACTGACTGAGTAGAGGAGACTGATGGAGGAGAGTTGACTGACTGAGGAGAGGAGACTGACTGAGGAGAGGAGACTGACTGAGGAGAGGGGACAGACTGAGAAGAGGGGAAACATTTGGCAGAGAGGACACATTGAGAAGAGGGGACACATTGAGGAGAGGGGACACATTGAGGAGAGGGGACAGACTGAAGAGAGGGAACAGACTGAGGAAAGGGGACACATTGGGGAGAGGGGACACATTGCGGAAAGGGGACAGACTGAGGAAAGGTCAAACACTGAAGAGAGGGGACACATTTGGCAAAGGGGATATATTTAGGAGAGGGGACACATTGGGGAGAGGGGACATATTGAGGAGAGGGGAAAGACTGAGGAGAGGGGATAGACTGAGGAGAGGGGATAGACTGAGGAGAGTGGACAAATTGGGGAGAGAGGAAAGGGGACAAACTGAGGAGAGTGGACAGACTGAGGATAGGGGACACATTGGGGAGAGGGGACAGACTGAGGAGAGTGGACACATTGGGGAGAGAGGAAAGGGGACAGACTGAGGAGAGGGGACAGACTGAGAAGAGGGGACACATTTGGCAGAGAGGACACATTGAGAAGAGGGGACACATTGAGGAGAGGGGACAGACTGAAGAGAGGGAACAGACTGAGGAAAGGGGACACATTGGGGAGAGGGGACACATTGAGTAGAGGGGACACATTGAGGAGAGGGGAAAGACTGAGGAGAGGGGACAGACTGAGGAGATGGGACACATTGAGGAGAGGAATCAGACTGAGAAGAGGGGACACATTGAGGAGAGGGGATAGACTGAGGGGAGGAGACAGACTGAGGAGAGGGGACAGAATTTGGAGAGGGGACACATTGGGGAGATGGGACACATTAAGGAAAGGGGACACATTGAGGAAAGGGGACAGACATAATAGAGGGAACAGACTGAGGAAAGGGGACACATTGGGGAGAGGGGACACATTGCGGAGAGGGTACAGACTGAGGAAAGGTCACACACTGAAGAGAGGGGACACATTTGGCAAAGGGGGTACATTTAGGAGAGGGGACACATTGGGGAGAGGGGACATATTGAGGAGAGGGGAAAGACTGAGGAGAGGGGATAGACTGAGGAGAGGGGACAGACTGAGGATAGGGGACACATTGGGGAGAGGGGACAGACTGAGGAGAGTGGACACATTGGGGAGAGAGGAAAGGGAACAGACTGAGGAGAAGGGACAGACTGAGAAGAGGGGACACATTTGGCAGAGAGGACACATTGAGAAGAGGGGACACATTGAGGAGAGGGGACAGAAAGAGTAGAGGGGTCACATTGAGGAGAGGGGAAAGACTGAGGAGAGGGGACAGACTGAGGAGAGGAATCAGACTGAGAAGAGTGGACACATTGAGGAGATGGGATAGACTGAGGGGAGGAGACAGACTGAGGAGAGGGGACAGAATTTGGAGAGGGGACACATTGGGGAGATGGGACACATTAAGGAGAGGGGACACATTGAGGAAAGGGGACAGACTGAAGAGAGGGAACAGACTGAGGAAAGGGGACACATTGGGGAGAGGGGACACATTGCAGACAGGGTACAGACTTAGGAAAGGTCACACACTGAAGAGAGGGGACACATTTGGCAAAGGGGATACATTTAGGAGAGGGGACACATTGGGGAGAGGGGACATATTGAGGAGAGGGGAAAGACTGAGGAGAGGGGATAGACTGATGATAGGGGACACATTGGGGAGAGGGGACAGACTGAGGAGTGGACACATTGGGGAGAGAGGAAAGGGGATAGACTGAGGAGAGGGGACAGACTGAGAAGAGGGGACACATTTGACAGAGAGGACACATTGAGAAGAGGGGACACATTGAGGAGAGGGGACAGACTGTGTAGAGGGGACAGACTGAGGAGAGGGGACACATTGGGGAGAGGGGACACATTGGGGAGAGGGGACAGACTGAGGAGAGGGGACACATTGGGGAGAGGGGACAGACTGGGGAGAGGGGATAGACTGAGGATAGGGGACACATTGGGGAGAGGGGACAGACTGAGGAGAGTGGACACATTGGGGAGAGAGGAAAGGGGACAAACTGAGGAGAGGGGACAGACTGAGGATAGGGGACACATTGGGGAGAGGGGACAGACTGAGGAAAGGGGACACATTGGGGAGAGGGGACAGACTGAGGAGAGGGGACAGAATTTGGAGAGGGGACACATTGGGGAGATCGGACACATTAAGGAGAGGGGACTGACTAAGGAGAGGCGACTGACTAAGGAGAGGCGACTGACCTAGGAGAGGGGACTGACTGAGGAGAGGAGAATGACTGAGGAGAGGGAACTGACTGAGGAGAAGAGACTGACTGAGGAGAGGGGACTGACTGAGGAGAGGGGACAGACTGAGGAGAGGTGACAGACTGAGGAGAGGGACTGACTGGGGAAAGGAGACACTGACTCAGGAGAGGGGATAATGACTGAGGAGAGGGGACTGACTGAGGAAAAGAGAAACAGACAGAGGAGAGGGGACTGACTGAGGAGAGGAGAATGACTGAGGAGAGGAGAATGACTGAGGAGAGGGGACTGACTGAGGAGAGGGCACTGACTGAGGAGAGGGGACTGACTGAGGAGAGGAGACTTAGTGAGGAGAGGAGACACTGACTGAGGAGAGGAGACTGACTGAGGAGAGGAGAATGACTGAGGAGAGGATAATGACTGAGGAGAGGGGACTGACTGAGGAAAGGAGACACTGACTGAGGAGAGGGGATAATGACTGAGGAGAGGGGCCTGACTGAGGAGAGGAGACACTGACTAAGGAGAGGAGACTGACTGAGGAGAGGGGATGGACTGAGGAGAGGGGACTGACTGGGGAAAGGAGACACTGACTGAGGAGAGGGGATAATGACTGAAGAGAGGGGACTGACTAAGGAGAGGAGACACTGACTACGGAGAGGAGACTGACTAAGGAGAGGTGACTGACTGAGGAGTGGAAACTGACTGAGTAGAGGAGACTGATGGAGGAGAGTTGACTGACTGAGGAGAGGAGACTGACTGAGGAGAGGAGACTGACTGAGGAGAGGGGACAGACTGAGAAGAGGGGAAACATTTGGCAGAGAGGACACATTGAGAAGAGGGGACACATTGGGGAGAGGGGACACATTGCGGAAAGGGGACAGACTGAGGAAAGGTCAAACACTGAAGAGAGGGGACACATTTGGCAAAGGGGATATATTTAGGAGAGGGGACACATTGGGGAGAGGGGACATATTGAGGAGAGGGGAAAGACTGAGGAGAGGGGATAGACTGAGGAGAGGGGATAGACTGAGGAGAGTGGACAAATTGGGGAGAGAGGAAAGGGGACAAACTGAGGAGAGTGGACAGACTGAGGATAGGGGACACATTGGGGAGAGGGGACAGACTGAGGAGAGTGGACACATTGGGGAGAGAGGAAAGGGGACAGACTGAGGAGAGGGGACAGACTGAGAAGAGGGGACACATTTGGCAGAGAGGACACATTGAGAAGAGGGGACACATTGAGGAGAGGGGACAGACTGAAGAGAGGGAACAGACTGAGGAAAGGGGACACATTGGGGAGAGGGGACACATTGAGTAGAGGGGTCACATTGAGGAGAGGGGAAAGACTGAGGAGAGGGGACAGACTGAGGAGATGGGACACATTGAGGAGAGGAATCAGACTGAGAAGAGGGGACACATTGAGGAGAGGGGATAGACTGAGGGGAGGAGACAGACTGAGGAGAGGGGACAGAATTTGGAGAGGGGACACATTGGGGAGATGGGACACATTAAGGAAAGGGGACACATTGAGGAAAGGGGACAGACATAATAGAGGGAACAGACTGAGGAAAGGGGAAACATTGGGGAGAGGGGACACATTGCGGAGAGGGTACAGACTGAGGAAAGGTCACACACTGAAGAGAGGGGACACATTTGGCAAAGGGGGTACATTTAGGAGAGGGGACACATTGGGGAGAGGGGACATATTGAGGAGAGGGGAAAGACTGAGGAGAGGGGATAGACTGAGGAGAGGGGACAGACTGAGGATAGGGGACACATTGGGGAGAGGGGACAGACTAAGGAGAGTGGACACATTGGGGAGAGAGGAAAGGGAACAGACTGAGGAGAAGGGACAGACTCAGAAGAGGGGACACATTTGGCAGAGAGGACACATTGAGAAGAGGGGACACATTGAGGAGAGGGGACAGAAAGAGTAGAGGGGTCACATTGAGGAGAGGGGAAAGACTGAGGAGAGGGGACAGACTGAGGAGAGGAATCAGACTGAGAAGAGTGGACACATTGAGGAGATGGGATAGACTGAGGGGAGGAGACAGACTGAGGAGAGGGGACAGAATTTGGAGAGGGGACACATTGGGGAGATGGGACACATTAAGGAGAGGGGACACATTGAGGAAAGGGGACAGACTGAAGAGAGGGAACAGACTGAGGAAAGGGGACACATTGGGGAGAGGGGACACATTGCGGAGAGGGGACAGACTGAGGAAAGGTCACACAATGAAGAGAGGGGACACATTTGGCAAAGGGGATATATTTAGGAGAGGGGACACATTGGGGAGAGGGGACATATTGAGGAGAGGGGAAAGACTGAGGAGAGGGGATAGACTGAGGATAGGGGATAGACTGAGGATAGGGGACATATTGGGGAGAGGGGACAGACTGAGGAGAGTGGACACATTGGGGAGAGAGGAAAGGGGACAGACTGAGGAGAGGGGACAGACTGAGAAGAGGGGACACATTTGGCAGAGAGGACACATTGAGAAGAGGGGTCACATTGAGGAGAGGGGACAGACTGAGTAGAGGGGTCACATTGAGGAGAGGGGAAAGACTGAGGAGAGTGGACAGACTGAGGAGATGGGACACATTGAGGAGAGGAATCAGACTGAGAAGAGGGGACACATTGAGGAGAGGGGATAGACTGAGGGAAGGAGACAGACTGAGGAGAGGGGACAGAATTTGGAGAGGGGACACATTGGGGAGATGGGACACATTAATGAGAGTGGACACATTGAGGAAAGGGGACAGACATAAGAGAGGGAACAGACTGAGGAAAGGGGACACATTGGGGAGAGGGGACACATTGCAGACAGGCTACAGACTGAGGAAAGGTCACACAATGAAGAGAAGGGACACATTTGGCAAAGGGGATACATTTAAGGGAGGGGACACATTGGGGAGAGGGGAAAGACTGAGGAGAGGGGACATACTGAGGAGATGTGACATACTGAGGAGAGTGGACACATTGGGGAGAGAGGAAAGGGGACAGACTGGGGAGAGGGGACAGACTGAGAAGAGGGGACACATTTGGCAGAGAGGACACATTGAGAAGAGGGGACACATTGAGGAGAGGGGACAGACTGTGTAGAGGGGACAGACTGAGGAGAGGGGACACATTGGGGAGAGGTGACACATTGGGGAGAGGGGACAGACTGAGGAGAGGGGACACATTGGGGAGAGGGGACAGACTGGGGAGAGGGGATAGACTGAGGATAGGGGACACATTGGGGAGAGGGGACAGACTGAGGAGAGTGGACACATTGGGGAGAGAGGAAAGGGGACAGACTAAGGAGAGGTGACAGACTGAGGATAGGGGACACATTGGGGTGAGGGGACAGACTGAGGAGAGTGGACACATTGGGGAGAGAGGAAAGGGGACAGACTGAGGAGAGGGGACAGACTGAGAAGAGGGGACACATTTGGCATAGAGGACACATTGAGAAGAGGGGACACATTGAGGAGAGGGGACACATTGAGGAGAGGTGACAGACTGAAGAGAGGGAACAGACTGAGGAAAGGGGACACATTGGGGAGAGGGGACACATTGCGGAGAGGGGACAGACTGAGGAAAGGTCACACACTGAAGAGAGGGGACACATTTGGCAAAGGGGATATATTTAGGAGAGGGGACACATTGGGGAGAGGGGACATATTGAGGAGAGGGGAAAGACTGAGGAGAGGGGATAGACTGAGGAGAGGGGATAGACTGAGGATAGGGGACATATTGGGGAGAGGGGACAGACTGAGGAGAGTGGACACATTGGGGAGAGAGGAAAGGGAACAGACTGAGGAGAGGGGACAGACTGAGAAGAGGGGACACATTTGGCAGAGAGGACACATTGAGAAGAGGGGTCACATTGAGGAGAGGGGACAGACTGAGTAGAGGGGTCACATTGAGGAGAGGGGAAAGACTGAGGAGAGTGGACAGACTGAGGAGATGGGACACATTGAGGAGAGGAATCAGACTGAGAAGAGGGGACACATTGAGGAGAGGGGATAGACTGAGGGGAGGAGACAGACTGAGGAGAGGGGACAGAATTTGGAGAGGGGACACATTGGGGAGATGGGACACATTAATGAGAGTGGACACATTGAGGAAAGGGGACAGACTGAAGAGAGGGAACATACTGAAGAACGGGGACACATTGGGGAGAGGGGACACATTGCAGACAGGATACAGACTGAGGAAAGGTCACACACTGAAGAGAAGGGACACATTTGGCAAAGGGGATACATTTAAGGGAGGGGACACATTGGGGAGAGGGGAAAGACTGAGGAGAGGGGACATACTGAGGAGAGGGGACATACTGAGGAGAGGGGACACATTGGGGAGAGAGGAAAGGGGACAGACTGAGGAGAGGGGACAGACTGAGAAGAGGGGACACATTTGGCATAGAGGACACATTGAGAAGAGGGGACACATTGAGGAGAGGGGACAGACTGTGTAGAGGGGACAGACTGAGGAGAGGGGACACATTGGGGAGAGGTAACACATTGGGGAGAGGGGACAGACTGAGGAGAGGGGACACATTTGGGAGAGGGGACAGACTGGGGAGAGGGGATAGACTGAGGATAGGGGACACATTGGGGAGAGGGGACAGACTGAGGAGAGTGGACACATTGGGGAGAGAGGAAAAGGGACAGACTGAGGAGAGGTGACAGACTGAGGATAGGGGACACATTGGGGAGAGGGGACAGACTGAGGAGAGTGGACACATTGGGGACAGAGGAAAGGGGACAGACTGAGAAGAGGGGACACATTTGGCATAGAGGACACATTGAGAAGAGGGGACACATTGAGGAGAGGGGATAGACTGAGGGGAGGAGACAGACTGAGGAGAGGGGTCACATTGGGGAGATGGGACACATTAAGGAGAGGGGACTGACTAAGGAGAGGCGACTGACTAAGGAGAGGCGACTGACCTAGGAGAGGGGACTGACTGGGGAGAGTAGACTGACTGAGGAGAGGGGGCTGACTGAGGAGAGGAGACACTGAGGAGAGGGGATTGATTGAGGAGATGGGACACTGACTGAGGAGAGGGGTCTGACTGAGTAGAGGGGACACTGGATGAGGAGAGGGGATTGACTGAGGAAAGGGGACACTGGCTGAGGAGAGGGGACACATTGGGGACAGGTGACACATTGGGGACAGGTGACACGTTGGGGAGAGGGGATAGACTGAGGAGAGGAGACTGACTGAGGAGAGGAGACTGACTGAGGAGAGGAGCCTGACTGAGGAGAGGAGACTGACTCAGTAAAGGGGACTGACTGAGGATAGGGGACTGACTGAGTAGAGGGGACACATTGAGGTGAGGGTACAGACTAAGGAGAAGGGACACATTAGGGAGAGGGGACAGACTGAGGAAAGGGGACACATTGGGGAGAGAGGAAAGGGGACAGACTGAGGAGAGGGGACAGACTGAGAAGAGGGGACAGACTGAGGAGAGGGGACAGATTGAGGAGAGGGGACAGACTGAGTAGAGGGGTCACATTGAGGAGAGGGGAAAGACTGAGGAGAGGGGACAGACTGAGGAGATGGGACACATTGAGGAGAGGAATCAGACTGAGAAGAGGGGACACATTGAGGAGAGGGGATAGACTGAGGGGAGGAGACAGACTGAGGAGAGGGGACAGAATTTGGAGAGGGGACACATTGGGGAGATGGGACACATTAAGGAGAGGGGACACATTGAGGAAAGGGGACAGACATAAGAGAGGGAACAGACTGAGGAAAGGGGACACATTGGCGAGAGCGGACACATTGCGGAGAGGGTACAGACTGAGGAAAGGTCTCACACTGAAGAGAGGGGACACATTTGGGAAAGGGGGTACATTTAGGAGAGGGGACACATTGGGGAGAGGGGACATATTGAGGAGAGGGGAAAGACTGAGGAGAGGGGATAGACTGAGGAGAGGGGACAGACTGAGGATAGGGGACACATTGGGGAGAGGGGACAGACTGAGGAGAGTGGACACATTGGGGAGAGAGGAAAGGGAACAGACTGAGGAGAGGGGACAGACTGAGAAGAGGGGACACATTTGGCAGAGAGGACACATTGAGAAGAGGGGACACATTGAGGATAGGGGACAGAAAGAGTAGAGGGGTCACATTGAGGAGAGGGGAAAGACTGAGGAGAGGGGACAGACTGAGTAGAGGAATCAGACTGAGAAGAGGGGACAAATTGAGGAGAGGGGATAGACTGAGGGGAGGAGACAGACTGAGGAGAGGGGACAGAATTTGGAGAGGGGACACATTGGGGAGATGGGACACATTAAGGAGAGGGGACACATTGAGGAAAGGGGACAGACTGAAGAGAGGGAACAGACTGAGGAAAGGGGACACATTGGGGAGAGGGGACACATTGCAGAGAGGGGACAGACTGAGGAAAGGTCACACACTGAAGAGAGGGGACACATTTGGCAAAGGGGATACATTTAGGAGAGGGGACACATTGGGGAGAGAGGAAAGGGGACAGACTGAGGAGAGGGGACAGACTGAGAAGAGGGGACACATTTGGCATAGAGGACACATTGAGAAGAGGGGACACATTGAGGAGAGGG
>JAPZIH010000211.1:0-35366 GCA_027410445.1 Discoglossus pictus
TTGCTCTCCTCCTGTGTATTAGCTAGCCTTGTGTATACTCTCTACATGGGTGCAACTCCATTGGCTATCTCAAGTGTACTAGTGCTAGCCCTGCATATATGCTCTACATTGGCCCAACTCCAGTGACTTCCTCCTGTGTACTAGAGCTAGCCCTGCATATACACTCTACATGTACCCAACTCCAGTGGCTTCCTCCTGTGTACTAGAGCTAGCCCTGCATATAGGCTCTACATGGACCCAACTCCAGTGGCTTCCTCCTGTGTACTAGAGCTAGCCCCTGTGTGTACGCTCTACATGGACCCAACTCCCAGTGACTTCCTCCTGTGTACTAGAGCTAGCCCTGCATATACACTCTACAATGTACCCAACTCCAGTGGCTTCCTCCTGTGTACTAGAGCTAGCCCTGCATATAGGCTCTACATGGACCCAACTCCAGTGACTTCCTCCTGTGTACTAGAGCTAGCCCTGCATATACACTCTACATGTACCCAACTCCAGTGGCTTCCTCCTGTGTACTAGAGCTAGCCCTGCATATAGGCTCTACATGGACCCCACTCCAGTGGCTTCCTCCTGTGTACTAGAGCTAGCCCTGTGTGTACGCTCTACATGGACCCAACTCCAGTGACTTCCTCCTGTGTACTAGAGCTAGCCCTGCATATACACTCTACATGTACCCAACTCCAGTGGCTTCCTCCTGTGTACTAGAGCTAGCCCTGCATATAGGCTCTACATGGACCCAACTCCAGTGGCTTCCTCCTGTGTACTAGAGCTAGCCCTGTGTGTACGCTCTATATGGACCCAACTCCAGTGACTTCCTCCTGTGTACTAGAGCTAGCCCTGCATATACGCTCTACATGGACCCAACTCCAGTGGCTTCCTCCTGTGTACTAGTGCTAGCCCTGCATATATGCTCTACATGGACCCAACTCCAGTGGCTTCCTCCTGTGTACTAGTGCTAGCCCCTGCGTATACGCTCTACATGGGCCCAAATCCAGTGGCTTCCTCCTGTGTACTAGAGCTAGCCCTGCATATAAGCTCTACATGGACCCAACTCCAGTGGCTTCCTCCTGTGTGCTAGTGCTAGCCCTGCATATACGCTCTAAATGGGCCCAACTCCAGTGGCTTCCTCCTGTGTACTAGAGCTAGCCCTGCATATAAGCTCTACATGGACCCAACTCCAGTGGCTTCCTCCTGTGTACTACTGCTAGCCCTGCATATACGCTTTACATGGGCCCAACTCCAGTGGCTTCCTCCTGTGTACTAGAGCTAGCCCTGCATATAAGCTCTACATGGACCCAACTCCAGTGGCTTCCTCCTGTGTGCTAGTGCTAGCCCTGCATATAAGCTCTACATGGGCCCAACTCCAGTGGCTTCCTCCTGTGTACTAGAGCTAGCCCTGCATATAAGCTCTACATGGACCCAACTCCAGTGGCTTCCTCCTGTGTACTAGTGCTAGCCCTGCATATACGCTCTACATGGGCCCAACTCCAGTGGCTTCCTCCTGTGTACTACTGCTAGCCCTGTGTATACTGTCTACACGGGCTCAAATCCATTGCCTATCTCCTGTGTACTAGTGCTAGCCCTGCATATACGCTCTAAATTGGCCCAACTCCAGTTGCTTCCTCCTGTGTATTAGTGCTAGCCTTGTGTATACTCTCTACATGGGTGCAACTCCATTGGCTATCTCAAGTGTACTAGTGCTAGCCCTGTGTATATGCTCTACATGGGCCCAACTCCAGTGACTTCCTCCGGTGTACTAGAGCTAGCCCTGCGTATACGTTCTACGTGGGCTTAATTCCAGTGGCTTCCTTCTGTGTACTAGAGCTAGCCCTGTATATACTCTCTACACGGGCTCAAATCCATTGTCTATCTCCAGTGTACTAGAGCTAGCACGGCATATATGCTCTACATGGGCCCAATTCCAGTGGCTTCCTCCTGTGTACTAGTGCTAGCCCTGTGTATACGCTCTACTTGGGCCCAACCCCAGTGTCTTCCTCCTGTGTACTAGTGCTAGCCCTGTGTATACGCTCTACTTGGCCCCAACTCCAGTGGCTTCCTCCTGTGTACTAGAGCTAGCCCTGCATATACGCTCTACTTGGGCCCAACTCCAGTGGCTTCCTCCTGTGTGCTAGTGCTAGCCCTGCATATAAGCTCTACATGGGCCCAACTCCAGTGGCTTCCTCCTGTGTACTAGTGCTAGCCCTGTGTATACGCTCTACATGGGCTCAACGCCAGTGTCTTCCTCCTGTGTACTAGTGCTAGCCCTGTGTATACGCTCTACTTGGGCCCAACTCCAGTGGCTTCCTCCTGTGTGCTAGTGCTAGCCCTGTGTGTACGCTCTACATGGGCCCAACTCCAATGGCTTCCTCCTGTGTACTAGTGCTAGCCCTGTATATACGCTGTACATGGGCCCAACTGCAGTGGCTTCCTCCTGTGTACTCGAGCTAGCCCTGCATATACGCTTTACACGGGCCCAACTTTAGTGGCTTCCTCCTGTGTACTCGAGCTAGCCCTGCATATACGCTTTACAAAGGGCCCAACTTCAGTGGCTTCCTCCTGTGTACTAGAGTTAGCCCTGTAAATACACTTTACAAGGGCCCAACTAGTGCTAGCCCTGTGTATACTCTCTACATGGGGGCAACTCCATTGGCTATCTCCAGTGTACTAGTCCAAGCCCTGCATATATGCTCTACATGGGCCCAACTCCAGTGACTTCCTCCGGTGTACTAGAGCTAGCCCTCTGTATACTCTCTACATGGGGGCAACTCCATTGGCTATCTCCAGTGTACTAGAGCTAGCCCTGCATATATGCTCTACATTGGCCCAACTCCAGTGACTTCCTCCTGTGTACTAGAGCTAGCCCTGCATATACACTCTACATGTACCCAACTCCAGTGGCTTCCTCCTGTGTACTAGAGCTAGCCCTGCATATAGGCTCTACATGGACCCAACTCCAGTGGCTTCCTCCTGTGTACTAGAGCTAGCACTGCATATATGCTCTACATTGGCCCAACTCTAGTGGCTTCCTCCTGTGTACTAGTGCTAGCCCTGTGTATACGCTCTACATTGGCCCAACTCCAGTGGCTTCCTCCGGTGTACTAGAGCTAGCCCTGCATATACGCTCTACATGGGCCCAACTCCAGTGGCTTCCTCCTGTGTACTAGTGCTAGCCCTGCATATACGCTCTACATGGGCCCAACTCCAGTGACTTCCTCCTGTGTACTAGAGCTAGCCCTGCATATACACTCTACATTGGCCCAACTCCAGTGGCTTCCTCCTGTGTACTATAGCTAGCCCTGCATATACACTCTACATGGACCCAACTCCAGTGGCATCCTCCTGTGTACTAGAGCTAGCCCTGCATATATGCTCTACATGGACCCAACTCCAGTAGCTTCCTCCTGTGTACTAGTGCTAGCCCTATGTATATGCTCTACATGGGCCCAACTCCAGTGACTTCCTCCGGTGTACTAGAGCTAGCCCTGTGTATACTCTCTACACGAGCTCAAATCCATTGCCTATCTCCTGTGTACTATAGCTAGCCCTGCATATATGCTCTACATTGGCCCAAATCCAGTGACTTCCTCCTGTGTACTAGAGCTAGCCCTGCATATACACTCTACATGTACCCAACTCCAGTGGCTTCCTCCTGTGTACTAGAGCTAGCCCTGCATATAGGCTCTACATGGACCCAACTCCAGTGGCTTCCTCCTGTGTACTAGAGCTAGCCCTGTGTGTACGCTCTACATGGACCCAACTCCAGTGACTTCCTCCTGTGTACTAGAGCTAGCCCTGCATATACGCTCTACATGGGCCCAAATCCAGTGGCTTCCTCCTGTGTACTAGAGCTAGCCCTGCATATATGCTCTACATGGACCCAACTCCAGTGGCTTCCTCCTGTGTACTAGTGCTAGCCCTGCATATATGCTCTACATGGACCCAACTCCAGTGGCTTCCTCCTGTGTACTAAAGCTAGCCCTGCATATACACTGTACATGGGCCCAACTCCAGTGGCTTCCTCCTGTGTACTAGAGCTAGCCCTGCATATACGCTCTACATGGGCCCAACTCAGTGGCTTCCTCCTGTATACTAGTGCTAGCCCTGCATATATGCTCTACATGGACCCAACTGCAGTGGCTTCCTCCTGTGTACTAGAGCTAGCCCTGCATATACGCTCTACATGGGCCCAAATCCAGTCGCTTCCTCCTGTGTACTAGAGCTAGCCCTGCATATACGCTCTACATGGGCCCAAATCCAGTCGCTTCCTCCTGTGTACTAGAGCTAGCCCTGCATATACGCTCTACAAGGACCCAACTCCAGTGGCTTCCTCCTGTGTACTAGTGCTAGCCCTGCATATACACTCTACAAGGACCCAACTCCAGTGGCTTCCTCCTGTGTACTAGTGCTAGCACTGCATATACACTCTACATTGGCCCAACTCCAGTGGCTTCCTCCTGTGTACTATAGCTAGCCCTCCATATACACTCTACATGGGCCCAAATCCAGTCGCTTCCTCCTGTGTACTAGAGCTAGCCCTGCATATACGCTCTACAAGGACCCAACTCCAGTGGCTTCCTCCTGTGTACTAGTGCTAGCACTGCATATACACTCTACATGGGCCCAACTCCAGTGGCTTCCTCCTGTGTACTAGAGCTAGCCCTGCATATACGCTCTACATGGGCCCAAATCCAGTCGCTTCCTCCTGTGTACTAGAGCTAGCCCTGCATATACGCTCTACATGGGCCCAAATCCAGTGGCTTCCTCCTGTGTACTAGTGCTAGCCCTGCATATATGCTCTACAAGGACCCAACTCCAGTGGCTTCCTCCTGTGTACTAGTGCTAGCCCTGCATATATGCTCTACAAGGACCCAACTCCAGTGGCTTCCTCCTGTGTACTAGTGCTAGCACTGCATATACACTCTACATGGGCCCAACTCCAGTGGCTTCCTCCTGTGTACTAGAGCTAGCCCTGCATATACGCTCTACATGGGCCCAAATCCAGTGGCTTCCTCCTGTGTACTAGAGCTAGCCCTGGATATATGCTCTACATGGACCCAACTCCAGTGGCTTCCTCCTGTGTACTAGTGCTAGCCCTGCATATATGCTCTACATGGACCCAACTCAGTGGCTTCCTCCTGTGTACTAGTGCTAGCACTGCATATACACTCTACATGGGCCCAACTCCAGTGGCTTCCTCCTGTGTACTAGAGCTAGCCCTGCATATAAGCTCTACATGGACCCAACTCCAGTGGCTTCCTCCTGTGTGCTAGTGCTAGCCCTGCATATACGCTCTACATGGGCCCAACTCCAGTGGCTTCCTCCTGTGTACTAGAGCTAGCCCTGCATATAAGCTCTACATGGACCCAACTCCAGTGGCTTCCTCCTGTGTACTACTGCTAGCCCTGCATATACGCTTTACATGGGCCCAACTCCAGTGGCTTCCTCCTGTGTACTAGTGCTAGCCCTGCGTATACGCTCTACATGGGCCCAAATCCAGTGGCTTCCTCCTGTGTACTAGAGCTAGCCCTGCATATAAGCTCTACATGGACCCAACTCCAGTGGCTTCCTCCTGTGTGCTAGTGCTAGCCCTGCATATACGCTCTACATGGGCCCAACTCCAGTGGCTTCCTCCTGTGTACTAGAGCTAGCCCTGCATATAAGCTCTACATGGACCCAACTCCAGTGGCTTCCTCCTGTGTACTAGTGCTAGCCCTGCATATACGCTCTACATGGGCCGAACTCCAGTGGCTTCCTCCTGTGTACTACTGCTAGCCCTGTGTATACTGTCTACACGGGCTCAAATCCATTGCCTATCTCCTGTGTACTAGTGCTAGCCCTGCATATACGCTCTAAATTGGCCCAACTCCAGTTGCTTCCTCCTGTGTATTAGTGCTAGCCTTGTGTATACTCTCTTCATGGGTGCAACTCCATTGGCTATCTCAAGTGTACTAGTGCAAGCCCTGCATATATGCTCTACATTGGCCCAACTAGAGTGGCTTCCTCCTGTGTACTAGTGCTAGCCCTGTGTATATGCTCTACATGGGCCCAACTCCAGTGACTTCCTCCGGTGTACTAGAGCTAGCCCTGCGTATACGTTCTACGTGGGCTTAATTCCAGTGGCTTCCTCCTGTGTACTAGTGCTAGCCCTGTGTATACTCTCTACACGGGCTCAAATCCATTGTCTATCTCCAGTGTACTAGAGCTAGCCCGGCATATATGCTCTACATGGGCCCAATTCCAGTGGCTTCCTCCTGTGTACTAGTGCTAGCCCTGTGTATACGCTCTACTTGGGCCCAACCCCAGTGTCTTCCTCCTGTGTACTAGTGCTAGCCCTGTGTATACGCTCTACTTGGCCCCAACTCCAGTGGCTTCCTCCTGTGTACTAGAGCTAGCCCTGCATATACGCTCTACTTGGGCCCAACTCCAGTGGCTTCCTCCTGTGTGCTAGTGCTAGCCCTGTGTATACGCTCTACTTGGCCCCAACTCCAGTGGCTTCCTCCTGTGTACTAGAGCTAGCCCTGCATATACGCTCTACTTGGGCCCAACTCCAGTGGCTTCCTCCTGTGTACTAGTGCTAGCCCTGTGTGTACGCTCTACATGGGCCCAACTCCAGTGGCTTCCTCCTGTGTACTAGTGCTAGCCCTGTGTATACGCTCTACATGGGCTCAACGCCAGTGTCTTCCTCCTGTGTACTAGAGCTAGCCCTGCATATACGCTCTACTTGGGCCCAACTCCAGTGGCTTCCTCCTGTGTACTAGTGCTAGCCCTGTGTGTACGCTCTACATGGGCCCAACTCCAGTGGCTTCCTCCTGTGTACTAGTGCTAGCCCTGTGTATACGCTCTACTTGGGCCCAACTCCAGTGGCTTCCTCCTGTGTGCTAGTGCTAGCCCTGTGTGTACGCTCTACATGGGCCCAACTCCAGTGGCTTCCTCCTGTGTACTAGTGCTAGCCCTGTATATACGCTGTACATGGGCCCAACTGCAGTGGCTTCCTCCTGTGTACTCGAGCTAGCCCTGCATATACGCTTTACACGGGCCCAACTTTAGTGGCTTCCTCCTGTGTACTCGAGCTAGCCCTGCATATACGCTTTACAAAGGGCCCAACTTCAGTGGCTTCCTCCTGTGTACTAGAGCTAGCCCTGTAAATACACTTTACAAGGGCCCAACTAGTGCTAGCCCTGTGTATACTCTCTACATGGGGGCAACTCCATTGGCTATCTCCAGTGTACTAGTCCAAGCCCTGCATATATGCTCTACATTGGCCCAACTCCAGTGGCTTCCTCCTGTGTACTAGTGCTAGCCCTGTGTATATGCTCTACATGGGCCCAACTCCAGTGACTTCCTCCGGTGTACTAGAGCTAGCCCTGCAAATACGCTCTACATGGGCCCAACTCCAGTGACTTCCTCCTGTGTACTAGAGCTAGCCCTGCATATACACTCTACATTGGCCCAACTCCAGTGGCTTCCTCCTGTGTACTATAGCTAGCCCTCCATATACACTCTACATGGACCCAACTCCAGTGGCATCCTCCTGTGTACTAGAGCTAGCCCTGCATATATGCTCTACATGGACCCAACTCCAGTGGCTTCCTCCTGTGTACTAGTGCTAGCCCTATGTATATGCTCTACATGGGCCCAACTCCAGTGACTTCCTCCGGTGTACTAGAGCTAGCCCTGTGTATACTCTTTACACAAGCTCAAATCCATTGCCTATCTCCAGTGTACTAGAGCTAGCCCGGCATATATGCTCTACATTGGCCCAACTCCAGTGACTTCCTCCTGTGTACTAGAGCTAGCCCTGCATATAGGCTCTACATGGACCCAACTCCAGTGGCTTCCTCCTGTGTACTAGAGCTAGCCCTGTGTGTACGCTCTACATGGACCCAACTCCAGTGACTTCCTCCTGTGTACTAGAGCTAGCCCTGCATATATGCTCTACATGGACCCAACTCCAGTGGCTTCCTCCTGTGTACTAGTGCTAGCCCTGCATATATGCTCTACATGGACCCAACTCCAGTGGCTTCCTCCTGTGTACTAGTGCTAGCCCTGCGTATACGCTCTACATGGGCCCAAATCCAGTGGCTTCCTCCTGTGTACTAGAGCTAGCCCTGCATATAAGCTCTACATGGACCCAACTCCAGTGGCTTCCTCCTGTGTGCTAGTGCTAGCCCTGCATATACGCTCTACATGGGCCCAACTCCAGTGGCTTCCTCCTGTGTACTAGAGCTAGCCCTGCATATAAGCTCTACATGGACCCAACTCCAGTGGCTTCCTCCTGTGTACTACTGCTAGCCCTGCATATACGCTTTACATGGGCCCAACTCCAGTGGCTTCCTCCTGTGTACAAGTGCTAGCCCTGCGTATACGCTCTACATGGGCCCAAATCCAGTGGCTTCCTCCTGTGTACTAGAGCTAGCCCTGCATATAAGCTCTACATGGACCCAACTCCAGTGGCTTCCTCCTGTGTGCTAGTGCTAGCCCTGCATATACGCTCTACATGGGCCCAACTCCAGTGGCTTCCTCCTGTGTACTAGAGCTAGCCCTGCATATAAGCTCTACATGGACCCAACTCCAGTGGCTTCCTCCTGTGTACTAGTGCTAGCCCTGCATATACGCTCTACATGGGCCCAACTCCAGTGGCTTCCTCCTGTGTACTACTGCTAGCCCTGTGTATACTGTCTACACGGGCTCAAATCCATTGCCTATCTCCTGTGTACTAGTGCTAGCCCTGCATATACGCTCTAAATTGGCCCAACTCCAGTTGCTTCCTCCTGTGTATTAGTGCTAGCCTTGTGTATACTCTCTACATGGGTGCAACTCCATTGGCTATCTCAAGTGTACTAGTGCAAGCCCTGCATATATGCTCTACATTGGCCCAACTAGAGTGGCTTCCTCCTGTGTACTAGTGCTAGCCCTGTGTATATGCTCTACATGGGCCCAACTCCAGTGACTTCCTCCGGTGTACTAGAGCTAGCCCTGCGTATACGTTCTACGTGGGCTTAATTCCAGTGGCTTCCTCCTGTGTACTAGAGCTAGCCCTGTGTATACTCTCTACACGGGCTCAAATCCATTGCCTATCTCCAGTGTACTAGAGCTAGCCCGGCATATATGCTCTACATGGGCCCAATTCCAGTGGCTTCCTCCTGTGTACTAGTGCTAGCCCTGTGTATACGCTCTACTTGGGCCCAACCCCAGTGTCTTCCTCCTGTGTACTAGTGCTAGCCCTGTGTATACGCTCTACTTGGCCCCAACTCCAGTGGCTTCCTCCTGTGTACTAGAGCTAGCCCTGCATATACGCTCTACTTGGGCCCAACTCCAGTGGCTTCCTCCTGTGTGCTAGTGCTAGCCCTGTGTGTACGCTCTACATGGGCCCAACTCCAGTGGCTTCCTCCTGTGTACTAGTGCTAGCCCTGTGTATACGCTCTACATGGGCTCAACGCCAGTGTCTTCCTCCTGTGTACTAGTGCTAGCCCTGTGTATACGCTCTACTTGGGCCCAACTCCAGTGGCTTCCTCCTGTGTGCTAGCCCTGTGTGTACGCTCTACATGGGCCCAACTCCAGTGGCTTCCTCCTGTGTACTAGTGCTAGCCCTGTATATACGCTGTACATGGGCCCAACTGCAGTGGCTTCCTCCTGTGTACTCGAGCTAGCCCTGCATATACGCTTTACAAAGGGCCCAACTTCAGTGGCTTCCTCCTGTGTACTAGTGCTAGCCCTGTAAATACACTTTACAAGGGCCCAACTAGTGCTAGCCCTGTGTATACTCTCTACATGGGGGCAACTCCATTGGCTATCTCCAGTGTACTAGTCCAAGCCCTGCATATATGCTCTACATTGGCCCAACTAGAGTGGCTTCCTCCTGTGTACTAGTGCTAGCCCTGTGTATATGCTCTACATGGGCCCAACTCCAGTGACTTCCTCCGGTGTACTAGAGCTAGCCCTGCGTATACGTTCTACGTGGGCTTAATTCCAGTGGCTTCCTCCTGTGTACTAGAGCTAGCCCTGTGTATACTCTCTACACGGGCTCAAATCCATTGCCTATCTCCAGTGTACTAGAGCTAGCCCGGCATATATGCTCTACATGGGCCCAATTCCAGTGGCTTCCTCCTGTGTACTAGTGCTAGCCCTGTGTATACGCTCTACTTGGGCCCAACCCCAGTGTCTTCCTCCTGTGTACTAGTGCTAGCCCTGTGTATACGCTCTACTTGGCCCCAACTCCAGTGGCTTCCTCCTGTGTACTAGAGCTAGCCCTGCATATACGCTCTACTTGGGCCCAACTCCAGTGGCTTCCTCCTGTGTGCTAGTGCTATCCCTGTGTGTACGCTCTACATGGGCCCAACTCCAGTGGCTTCCTCCTGTGTACTAGTGCTAGCCCTGTGTATACGCTCTACATGGGCTCAACGCCAGTGTCTTCCTCCTGTGTACTAGAGCTAGCCCTGTGTATACGCTCTACTTGGGCCCAACTCCAGTGGCTTCCTCCTGTGTGCTAGCCCTGTGTGTACGCTCTACATGGGCCCAACTCCAGTGGCTTCCTCCTGTGTACTAGTGCTAGCCCTGTATATACGCTGTACATGGGCCCAACTGCAGTGGCTTCCTCCTGTGTACTCGAGCTAGCCCTGCATATACGCTTTACAAAGGGCCCAACTTCAGTGGCTTCCTCCTGTGTACTAGTGCTAGCCCTGTAAATACACTTTACAAGGGCCCAACTAGTGCTAGCCCTGTGTATACTCTCTACATGGGGGCAACTCCATTGGCTATCTCCAGTGTACTAGTCCAAGCCCTGCATATATGCTCTACATTGGCCCAACTAGAGTGGCTTCCTCCTGTGTACTAGTGCTAGCCCTGTGTATATGCTCTACATGGGCCCAACTCCAGTGACTTCCTCCGGTGTACTAGAGCTAGCCCTGCGTATACGTTCTACGTGGGCTTAATTCCAGTGGCTTCCTCCTGTGTACTAGAGCTAGCCCTGTGTATACTCTCTACACGGGCTCAAATCCATTGCCTATCTCCAGTGTACTAGAGCTAGCCCGGCATATATGCTCTACATGGGCCCAATTCCAGTGGCTTCCTCCTGTGTACTAGTGCTAGCCCTGTGTATACGCTCTACTTGGGCCCAACCCCAGTGTCTTCCTCCTGTGTACTAGTGCTAGCCCTGTGTATACGCTCTACTTGGCCCCAACTCCAGTGGCTTCCTCCTGTGTACTAGAGCTAGCCCTGCATATACGCTCTACTTGGGCCCAACTCCAGTGGCTTCCTCCTGTGTGCTAGTGCTATCCCTGTGTGTACGCTCTACATGGGCCCAACTCCAGTGGCTTCCTCCTGTGTACTAGTGCTAGCCCTGTGTATACGCTCTACATGGGCTCAACGCCAGTGTCTTCCTCCTGTGTACTAGTGCTAGCCCTGTGTATACGCTCTACTTGGGCCCAACTCCAGTGGCTTCCTCCTGTGTGCTAGCCCTGTGTGTACGCTCTACATGGGCCCAACTCCAGTGGCTTCCTCCTGTGTACTAGTGCTAGCCCTGTATATACGCTGTACATGGGCCCAACTGCAGTGGCTTCCTCCTGTGTACTCGAGCTAGCCCTGCATATACGCTTTACACGGGCCCAACTTTAGTGGCTTCCTCCTGTGTACTCGAGCTAGCCCTGCATATACGCTTTACAAAGGGCCCAACTTCAGTGGCTTCCTCCTGTGTACTAGAGCTAGCCCTGTAAATACACTTTACAAGGGCCCAACTAGTGCTAGCCCTGTGTATACTCTCTACATGGGGGCAACTCCATTGGCTATCTCCAGTGTACTAGTCCAAGCCCTGCATATATGCTCTACATTGGCCCAACTCCAGTGGCTTCCTCCTGTGTACTAGTGCTAGCCCTGTGTATATGCTCTACATGGGCCCAACTCCAGTGACTTCCTCCTGTGTACTAGTGCTAGCCCTGTGTATATGCTCTACATGGGCCCAACTCCAGTGACTTCCTCCTGTGTACTAGAGCTAGCCCTGCATATACGCTCTACATGGGCCCAAATCCAGTGGCTTCCTCCTGTGTACTAGTGCTAGCCCTGTATATACACTCTACATGGGCCCAAATCCAGTGGCTTCCTCCTGTGTACTAGTGCTAGCCCTGCATATACACTCTACATGGACCCAACTCCAGTGGCTTCCTCCTGTGTACTAGTGCTAGCACTGCATATACGCTCTACATGGGCCCAACTCCAGTGGCTTCCTCCTGTGTACTAGTGCTAGCCCTGCATATACACTCTACATGGGCCCAACTCCAGTGGCTTCCTCCTGTGTACTAGTGCTAGCCCTGCATATACGCTCTACATGGGCCCAAATCCAGTGGCTTCCTCCTGTGTACTAGTGCTAGCCCTGCATATATGCTCTACATGGGCCCAACTCCAGTGGCTTCCTCCTGTGTACTAGAGCTAGCCCTGCATATACACTCTACATGGGCCCAACTCCAGTGGCTTCCTCCTGTGTACTAGTGCTAGCCCTGCATATACGCTCTACATGGGCCCAACTCCAGTGGCTTCCTCCTGTGTACTAGTGCTAGCACTGCATATACGCTCTACATGGGCCCAACTCCAGTGGCTTCCTCCTGTGTACTAGTGCTAGCCCTGCATATACGCTCTACATGGGCCCAACTCCAGTGGCTTCCTCCTGTGTACTAGAGCTAGCTCTGCATATACACTCTACATGGGCCCAACTCCAGTGGCTTCCTCCTGTGTACTAGTGCTAGCCCTGTATATACACTCTACATGGGCCCAAATCCAGTGGCTTCCTCCTGTGTACTAGAGCTAGCCCTGCATATACGCTCTACATGGACCCAACTCCAGTGGCTTCTTCCTGTGTACTAGAGCTAGCCCTGCATATATGCTCTACATGGACCCAACTCCAGTGGCTTCCTCCTGTGTACTAGTGCTAGCCCTGCATATACGCTCTACATGGGCCCAACTCCAGTGGCTTCCTCCTGTGTACTAGTGCTAGCCCTGCGTATACGCTTTACATGGGCCCAACTCCAGTGGCTTCCTCCTGTGTACTAGTGCTAGCCCTGCATGGGCCCAAATCCAGTTGAAGCTGTTTCCTACGTGGTATTATTGACAAGACAGATACACAGAGCTGTCAATCATTAAAAATTGACTAGTCCTACGAGGCCCTCTACTGTCAGCCACTCACTGCCAGCTCTGGAACCACTAGCACCGTCGCTATGGCAATAGTAGACCACAGAGCCCGCCCCTGCACCAAACTGTGCAATCACAGCGCAGTATCACATGCCCACACTTACCGTCTATTGAAGCTACCGGAAGTGGCGTCACATTCCACCCAAGATGGCGTCTCAGGGCCCGATGGTGATTGCGATGCGGCTGCGGAACCAGTTACAATCTGTATATAAGATGGACCCGCTGAGGAACGAGGTGAGAGAGCGAGGAAAGGGCTGCGAGCGGACTGGCGCAGAAAACAGGGCAGAAATGCGAGGGCGCGGACAAATATATCACCCGAGGAAAAGGGCTGCCAATCACAAGATGGCGAGGAGCAGCGCGCATGTACTACGAGAGACCGGTAACCACAAGATGGCGGGCAATCTTACGCATGCGCAGCGTGGATCTAGTATTCGCTGCTTGGAGGAAAGAATGCGACGCCGGAGACGGAGACGTTTACTTCAAAAGAGAAACGCGCATGCGCTCTTGGAGAAACCTGGCAAAGCGTCGACCTATCGTATGATGGAGGCAGTGAGCGCGCATGCGCACACAGTCAGTACGGGAATAAGTGCAGCCAGTCGCAAGATGGAGGCCAGATCTGCGCATGTGCAGAAAGATCAAGCTGTCAGCAAAGTTAAGGAAAGTATAGCGCATGCGCAGCTTTATTAAAGTGCCAGTATTTACAGTATGCTCTTCTGAAGTACTAGACTTAATAAATAAATAAATAAATAGTGTCTTTCATTTATAATCAATTAAATGTCTTTAATCTACATTATTCAAAGCAATACGTACAATACATAATCTAGCGAGTTTATTGCAGTCTCTGGAATCTAGATGATGGCGCGGCGCTCCGCCATGAAGATTCCTTCCTATCTGCCTCTTATGCCATTATGGTGTAAAATAAACAGTGTGGCTTTGGTTTGAAGTGAAATGCCATAATGATGTGCAGATAACCCCCCATAATACTGGTTTATATCCCATTACTGACCTCTGCCCTCTGACCCCTCAGGAGGTGGTGAAGGTGAAGATCAAGGAGCTGAACGAGCACATTGTGTGTTATCTGTGCGCTGGGTACTTTATAGATGCCACGACCATCACAGAGTGTCTACATACGTGTGAGTATCATGCCTTGTACATGTATACACGTACCACTGATATTAACGCGCACACAAGCCATCCTGTGTAGCAGTCTATGGAGCTGGCTGTGACTAATAGCCATGTCAGTTCGACCTTCCCACCATGATGTCACAGCTGGAGACTGATTGGCCGAGATACAATGCTCTCCCTGCAGCGCTTGCAGACTCCCCTTACTGTATATCTTTCTGCCCGTGTCCTACATGACAACTTTTGCTGCAGGTAATAAGGAAAAACACGTTCCATTTATTGTACAGAATACATGTTTTAAGAGCCCTTTAAGGACGATCACAGGTCAGTGATGGTGATACTGTACTCGAGGGATTCAGATAAAGTTGTGTAGGACACAGGCAGATCTAAAAGACCAAGATGATGCCGTTGGGGGTTGTGTCTATATCTATGATCCTGAAAACTATTTTTTTCCAGATTTGTGCCCCTTTAATGTACTGTGCCCCTCCCTCTTGCCTCATGAGCTTACCCTCACCCATGTCATACACTTATCGGCTGTTGCTCCGACCTCCTGGTGTTTATTCCCTGTTTTTGTCCCCAGTCTGTAAGAGCTGTATTGTGAAATACCTCCAGACCAGCAAGTACTGTCCCCTGTGCAACTTGAAGATCCACGAGACCCAACCCCTCCTCAACCTGAAACTGGACCGGGTCATGCAGGACATTGTGTACAAGCTGGTGCCTGGACTGCAGGAGAGTGAGTAATGGGGTGAGAAAAGGGAAGGGTGAGGGAGACCCACCAAGGGGAGATGGACCACCAAGGGGAAATGGACCACCAAACTGAAGCTGGACCGGGTCATGCAGGGCATTGTGTACATACTGGTGCCTGGAGTGACATGGGAGGGGGTGAGCCCACACCTGGGGGGGTTATTTGAGGATAGAAATGGTACGACCTGCATGGGGAGACAGTACCCGCTATTATAGGTGATGATGGGGAGAGTCCGAGAGGTCGGTGTCTTTATGCAACGCTTCTTCAGTAATATATATTTTCTCTGACCTTTGACCTTCCTATCTCTTCTTGTCTGGACCTCCCTCTGACTCTCCTCAATCTATTCCCCCAGGTGAGGATAACCGGATCAGAGAGTTCTATCAGTCCCGCGGTCTGGAGAGGGTCCTGCAGCCAAATCCAGTGGAAGGTGAGCGTGCACGGTAATGGCTCCGGACCCCTTGGGTGCAGGGCGCGGCCTCTGACGCGTCTCTCCCGCTCGTCTCTTTCATCTCTCACACTGTCCCTTTTTCTCTCTTTCAGATCCGGTGGGGGATGTCTCGCGGCTGTCTCTCTCACTGGCAGTCTCTCAGAGCACATCTCACTATTTCAAGAATGATGAACATGTCTGTCTGTGTCTGGAGAAAGTCAGGTGAGATGAGGGGTCAGCAAGGTCTGCGGGGGGTTATAGTGTAAGAAGGAGAATAGCTGGAGGGCGCTAGTCATGGAAACTGAGGGCTAGTGTTAGCCATGGTGGGAAAGGTCTTACAGAGGTCAGCAAGGTAAGGGGGGGGTGGGGTCAGAGAGTCCAGAAGGTGACCCGCCAGGGAGACCATGCAGGGATGGGGGGGGGGGGGGGGGGGGGGTCAGAGAGTCCAGAAGGTGACCCGCCAGGGAGACCATGCAGGGATGGGGGGGGTCAGAGAGTCCAGAAGGTGACCCGCCAGGGAGACCATGCAGGGATGGGGGGGGGGGGGGGGTCAGAGAGTCCGGAAGGTGACCCGCCAGGGAGACCATGCAGGGATGGGGGGGGGGGTCAGAGAGTCCAGAAGGTGACTTGGGGGGGGGGGGGGGGGGTTGTCTTGTCCGTCTTTATCCTCGTGGGTAACTTGTGATTCTGTTTTCAGTTCTGGAAAAGACAAAAAGAAATTTATCCTGCAGGTAACTCTGTGTGTGTGTGTGTGTCCGTGTCCTACTCTCTGTGTCCGTGTCCTACTCTCTGTGTCCGTGTCCTACTCTCTGTGTCCGTGTCCTACTCTCTGTGTCCGTGTCCTACTCTCTGTGTCCGTGTCCTACTCTCTGTGTCCGTGTCCTACTCTCTGTGTCCGTGTCCTACTCTCTGTGTCCGTGTCCTACTCTCTGTGTCCGTGTCCTACTCTCTGTGTCCGTGTCCTACTCTCTGTGTCCGTGTCCTACTCTCTGTGTCCGTGTCCTACTCTCTGTGTCCGTGTCCTACTCTCTGTGTCCGTGTCCTACTCTCTGTGTCCGTGTCCTACTCTCTGTGTCCGTGTCCTACTCTCTGTGTGTCCGTGTCCTACTCTCTGTGTGTCCGTGTCCTACTCTCTGTGTGTCCGTGTCCTACTCTCTGTGTCCGTGTCCTACTCTCTGTGTGTCCGTGTCCTACTCTCTCTGTGTCCGTGTCCTACTCTCTCTGTGTCCGTGTCCTACTCTCTCTGTGTCCGTGTCCTACTCTCTCTGTGTCCGTGTCCTACTCTCTGTGTCCGTGTCCTACTCTCTGTGTCCGTGTCCTACTCTCTGTGTCCGTGTCCTACTCTCTGTGTCCGTGTCCTACTCTCTGTGTCCGTGTCCTACTCTCTGTGTCCGTGTCCTACTCTCTGTGTCCGTGTCCTACTCTCTGTGTCCGTGTCCTACTCTCTGTGTGTGTGTGTCCTACTCTGTGTCTGTGTCCTACTCTGTGTCTGTGTCCTACTCTGTGTCTGTGTCCTACTCTGTGTCTGTGTCCTACTCTGTGTCTGTGTCCTACTCTGTGTCCGTGTCCTACTCTGTGTCCGTGTCCTACTCTCTCTGTGTCCGTGTCCTACTCTCTGTGTGTGTGTGTCCTACTCTGTGTCCGTGTCCTACTCTCTGTGTGTGTGTCCTACTCTCTGTGTGTGTGTCCTACTCTGTGTCCGTGTCCTACTCTCTGTGTCCGTGTCCTACTCTCTGTGTCCGTGTCCTACTCTCTGTGTGTGTGTGTCCTACTCTGTGTCCGTGTCCTACTCTCTGTGTCCGTGTCCTACTCTCTGTGTCCGTGTCCTACTCTCTGTGTGTGTGTGTCCTACTCTCTGTGTGTGTGTGTCCTACTCTGTGTCCGTGTCCTACTCTCTGTGTCCGTGTCCTACTCTCTGTGTCCGTGTCCTACTTTCTCTGTGTCCGTGTCCTACTCTCTCTGTGTCCGTGTCCTACTCTCTGTGTCCGTGTCCTACTCTCTCTGTGTCTGTGTCCTACTCTGTGTCCGTGTCCTACTCTCTGTGTCCGTGTCCTACTCTCTGTGTCCGTGTCCTACTCTCTGTGTGTGTGTGTCCTACTCTCTGTGTGTGTGTGTCCTACTCTGTGTCCGTGTCCTACTCTCTGTGTCCGTGTCCTACTCTCTGTGTCCGTGTCCTACTTTCTCTGTGTCCGTGTCCTACTCTCTCTGTGTCCGTGTCCTACTCTGTGTCCGTGTCCTACTCTGTGTCCGTGTCCTACTCTCTCTGTGTCCGTGTCCTACTCTCTGTGTCCGTGTCCTACTCTCTGTGTGTGTGTGTCCTACTCTGTGTCCGTGTCCTACTCTCTGTGTGTGTGTCCTACTCTGTGTCCGTGTCCTACTCTCTGTGTCCGTGTCCTACTCTCTGTGTCCGTGTCCTACTCTCTGTGTGTGTGTGTCCTACTCTGTGTCCGTGTCCTACTCTCTGTGTCCGTGTCCTACTCTCTGTGTCCGTGTCCTACTCTCTGTGTCCGTGTCCTACTCTCTGTGTCCGTGTCCTACTCTCTGTGTCCGTGTCCTACTCTCTGTGTCCGTGTCCTACTCTCTGTGTCCGTGTCCTACTCTCTGTGTCCGTGTCCTACTCTCTGTGTCCGTGTCCTACTCTCTGTGTCCGTGTCCTACTCTCTGTGTGTGTGTCCTACTCTCTGTGTCCGTGTCCTACTCTCTGTGTCCGTGTCCTACTCTCTGTGTGTGTGTGTCCTACTCTCTGTGTGTGTGTGTCCTACTCTGTGTCCGTGTCCTACTCTCTGTGTCCGTGTCCTACTCTCTGTGTCCGTGTCCTACTTTCTCTGTGTCCGTGTCCTACTCTCTCTGTGTCCGTGTCCTACTCTCTGTGTCCGTGTCCTACTCTCTCTGTGTCTGTGTCCTACTCTGTGTCCGTGTCCTACTCTCTGTGTCCGTGTCCTACTCTCTGTGTCCGTGTCCTACTCTCTGTGTGTGTGTGTCCTACTCTCTGTGTGTGTGTGTCCTACTCTGTGTCCGTGTCCTACTCTCTGTGTCCGTGTCCTACTTTCTCTGTGTCCGTGTCCTACTTTCTCTGTGTCCGTGTCCTACTCTCTGTGTCCGTGTCCTACTCTCTCTGTGTCTGTGTCCTACTCTGTGTCCGTGTCCTACTCTCTGTGTCCGTGTCCTACTCTCTGTGTCCGTGTCCTACTCTCTGTGTGTGTGTGTCCTACTCTCTGTGTGTGTGTGTCCTACTCTGTGTCCGTGTCCTACTCTCTGTGTCCGTGTCCTACTTTCTCTGTGTCCGTGTCCTACTTTCTCTGTGTCCGTGTCCTACTCTCTCTGTGTCCGTGTCCTACTCTCTGTGTCTGTGTCCTACTCTCTCTGTGTCTGTGTCCTACTCTCTCTGTGTCTGTGTCCTACTCTCTCTGTGTCTGTGTCCTACTCTCTCTGTGTCTGTGTCCTACTCTCTCTGTGTCTGTGTCCTACTCTCTCTGTGTCTGTGTCCTACTCTCTCTGTGTCCGTGTCCTACTCTCTCTGTGTCCGTGTCCTACTCTCTCTGTGTCCGTGTCCTACTCTCTCTGTGTCCGTGTCCTACTCTCTCTGTGTCCGTGTCCTACTCTCTCTGTGTCCGTGTCCTACTCTCTCTGTGTCCGTGTCCTACTCTCTCTGTGTCCGTGTCCTACTCTCTCTGTGTCCGTGTCCTACTCTCTCTGTGTCCGTGTCCTACTCTCTCTGTGTCCGTGTCCTACTCTCTCTGTGTCCGTGTCCTACTCTCTCTGTGTCCGTGTCCTACTCTCTCTGTGTCCGTGTCCTACTCTCTCTGTGTCCGTGTCCTACTCTCTCTGTGTCCGTGTCCTACTCTCTCTGTGTCCGTGTCCTACTCTCTCTGTGTCCGTGTCCTACTCTCTCTGTGTCCGTGTCCTACTCTCTCTGTGTCCGTGTCCTACTCTCTCTGTGTCTGTGTGTCCTACTCTCTCTGTGTCTGTGTGTCCTACTCTCTCTGTGTCTGTGTGTCCTACTCTCTCTGTGTCTGTGTGTCCTACTCTGTGTCCGTGTCCTACTCTGTGTGTGTGTGTGTGTGTGTGTGTCCGACTCTGTGTGTGTGTGTGTGTGTGTCCGACTCTGTGTCCGTGTCCTACTCTGTGTGTGCGTGCGTGTGTCCGTGTCCTACTCTGTGTGTGCGTGCGTGTGTCCGTGTCCTACTCTGTGTGTGCGTGCGTGTGTCCGTGTCCTACTCTGTGTGTGCGTGCCCAGCCCACATTATGGCTAACACGTCTTGTTGCCTCCACAGCAGAAGTTCCTGCGCTGTTCTGTGCGCTCTGAAATCCGTCACCTTCGCAGAGTCCTGTGTCACCGGCTCAGTGTGCCCCCTCCTCACGTGAGTGTCCCCTCCCACCAGTCGCTGCGCCCCCTCCTCACGTGAGTGTCCCCTCCCACCAGTCGCTGCGCCCCCTCCTCACGTGAGTGTCCCCTCCCACCAGTCGCTGCGCCCCTCCTCACGCGAGCTTCCCCTCCCACCTATTACTGTGCCCCTCCTCACGTGAGTGTCCCCTCCCACCAGTCGCTGCGCCCCTCCTCACGTGAGCGTCCCCTCCCACCAGTCGCTGCGCCCCTCCTCACGTGAGTGTCCCCTCCCACCAGTCGCTGCGCCCCTCCTCACGTGAGTGTCCCCTCCCACCAGTCGCTGCGCCCCTCCTCACGTGAGCGTCCCCTCCCACCAGTCGCTGCGCCCCTCCTCACGCGAGCGTCCCCTCCCACCAGTCGCTGCGCCCCTCCTCACGCGAGCGTCCCCTCCCACCAGTCGCTGCGCCCCTCCTCACGCGAGCGTCCCCTCCCACCAGTCGCTGCGCCCCTCCTCACGCGAGCGTCCCCTCCCACCAGTCGCTGCGCCCCTCCTCACGCGAGCGTCCCCTCCCACCAGTCGCTGCGCCCCTCCTCACGTCAGCGTCCCCTCCCACCAGTCGCTGCGCCCCTCCTCACGTCAGCGTCCCCTCCCACCAGTCGCTGCGCCCCTCCTCACGCCAGCGTCCCCTCCCACCAGTCGCTGCGCCCCTCCTCACGCCAGCGTCCCCTTCCCACCAGTCGCTGCGCCCCTCCTCACGCCAGCGTCCCCTTCCCACCAGTCGCTGCGCCCCTCCTCACGCCAGCGTCCCCTTCCCACCAGTCGCTGCGCCCCTCCTCACGCCAGCGTCCCCTCCCACCAGTCGCTGCGCCCCTCCTCACGCCAGCGCCCCCTCCCACCAGTCGCTGCGCCCCCTCCTACCAGACGCTGTGCCCCCTCCTCAAGCGAGCTTCGCCACCCCGCCCACACCTTCCTTTACTCCACCCCTGACATGTCACATGTATGACCCCACCCCCATCCTGCCTTGGCGTCCCAGCCCTCCCCTCTCTTCAAGCGAGCGTCGCCACCCCGCCCACACCTTCCTTTACTCCACCCCTGACATGTCACATGTATGACCCCACCCCCATCCTGCCTAGGCGTCCCAGCCCTCCCCTCTCCTACACCTCTAAGACCATACACTGTGTCCTTGCAGGTGCAGCTCCTGTTTAATAACCAGACTCTTCCTGATCACATGACCATGAAGCAGCTATGGCTGACGCACTGGTATGGCAAGGTGAGTGGGCAGGAGGCGGCTCGCGTGTGCGTGGGAGGAGCAGGAATAAAGTGTCGCTCCTCAGGATGAGCCCAAGATCAATTAAACATTTGTATAATACAGGAAGGGAGTTGGGGCCCACCAGATAGCGCCGGGCCCCGTACATCTGTCCCCCCCTCTGTGCCTTTTGGTCACCTTGCGTGATGTCCATATTAGATGGGGCTGGTGTAAGGTACTCTGGGGTAGTAGAGGATGCCCCCCATATATTGGCTGTACTCGGGGGGCCATACATGAGCGTGGGAGGCATGGCGTTACGTGTTGCGCTGTCTCACACTTGGTCTGTTTGTCTCTCACAGCCGGCTCCCCTCGTGCTCTCGTACAGCGTGAAAGAGAAGAGACGGTGACCCCCCCTCCGCCGTGTGTGTATAGGACTCCCCTCGTGTATATAATGGCCCGGTGTGTGTATATAGAGACTGATGGAGCGGATATGGCAGCCTGGGCACCGCTAGGACTGGACACTGCTGGAGGCGACAAGCAAAGGTTACCTGGGAACCACTAGGACCACTCGTGGGACTGGACACCTCTAGGACATGCCACAACTACCTGGACACCAGGGCCACGTCTGAGAGCCGATGGTGGAGGACTCGACACTGCGAGGTCCCGCTCCTGTGCGAGGTCCAAATCCTATAAGCTAGGCGGGACACCCCTTGGACTGGAGCTTTGTGGTAATCCTAGCCGCGGGGCACCTCTATGGCTACCCATCTTCCGGCCCTGCGCTCTCCAGGTGGCGCCGGATTGCTCTGGGTTCTGATGGATTTATTTGCATTATTTTTCAAGTGAAATCTTTATTTTGTCATTTGTAATAAAACAAATGGACCTATCCTGTTATGTGCACGCACGCTTAAGCACTGGGAAGCGCGCCATGGACGTCCCGATGTAGCTGTCTGTAAGTGGTATAGGGGGCTGGGAAGGTACTTTTCGGGGATTAGGGTTAGGGCTGGCAAGAGGTGTAAGTGGTTAGGACCGGTAACTGGTGTAGGGGGTTAGGGACGCCAAGGCTTAGGGAGTACATTGGGACGCGGGACTCAAGCCCGTCCGGCACCAGGAGACTTCCTGTGCCGTGCCGTGCATGCACGTAACAGGATAGATCCCACAAAATAATCTGTAAGTGAGACTCCTTGTGTGCTTGGGAAACGTGGGCAGGGAGGGTGAGACCTGGAGAGGTCGGAGGCAGAGACTACAGCAGGGTACGGGGGGCGCTGTATAAATGAATAGGCACATTGGTCTGTAGGTTCTGCACATGCTCATTCTTATCAAGTTCATATGGCTTTAGACTGAAACAATACAGCCAGGAGGTAATTGGCAAGTATTGAAAATAATCACCATAAGAATATAGGAAGGCATGGGGACGCGCGTGGGAGGACCAGTGTCCGTGTGTAGTTACATTTGTAAGGTGGTACATAGAAAGTATATGGCCAGGTCCGTGCGTTCTGTGTTTGTTACTTGGTGACCCTAAGGGGATATGGAGGGATGTGTGTGGGACCATGATGGATGGCACTGTGGGACCATGATGGATGGCACTGTGGGACCATGATGGATGGCACTGTGGGACCATGATGGATGGCACTGTGGGACCATGATGGATGGCACTGTGGGACCATGATGGATGGCACTGTGGGACCATGATGGATGGCACTGTGGGACCATGATGGGAGCTAGGTGCAGTGTCTGACATGTTGGATTTAAGGGCAGTAGATAGAACTGTGTTACCAAGATGGGAGCTAGGTACGTGCAGTAGATATCAGTGTGTGACCATGATGAATGGTAGGTGCAGTAGATGGCGCTATGGGACCATGATGTATAGTGGGTGCAGTAGATGGCAGCATGTTACCAAGATGGAAGCTAGGTGGAGTAGATGGCGCTGTGGGACCATGATGAATGGTAGGTGCAGTAGATGGCGCTGTGGGACCATGATGAATGGTAGGTGCAGTAGATGGCACTGTGGGACCATGATGGATGGTAGGTGCAGTAGATGGCAGTGTGTGACCATGATGAATGGTAGGTGCAGTAGATTGCGCTGTGGGACCATGATGGATGGTGGGTGCAGTAGATGGCAGTGTGTGACCATGATGGATGGTGGGTGCAGTAGATGGCGCTGTGGGACCATGATGGATGGTGGGTGCAGTAGATGGCAGTGTGGGACCATGATGGATGGTGGGTGCAGTAGATGGCAGTGTGTGATCATGATGGATGGTAGGTGCAGTAGATGGCGCTGTGGGACCATGATGGATGGTAGGTGCAGTAGATGGCACTGTGGGACCATGATAGATGGTAGGTGCAGTAGCTGGCAGTGTGTCGCCAAGATGGATGGTGGGTGCAGTAGATGGCAGTGTGTCACCATGATGGATGGTGGGTGCAGTAGATGGCAGTGTGTGACCATGATGGATGGTAGGTGCAGTAGATGGCAGTGTGTGACCATGATGGATGGTAGGTGCAGTAGATGGCAGTGTGTGACCATGATGGATGGTAGGTGCAGTAGATGGCAGTGTGTGACCATGATGGATGGTAGGTGCAGTAGATGGCAGTGTGTGACCACGATGGATGGTAGGTGCAGTAGATGGCACTGTGGGACCACGATAGATGGTAGGTGCAGTAGATGGCACTGTGGGACCATGATGTATAGTGGGTGCAGTAGATGGCAGCATGTTACCAAGATGGAAGCTAGGTGGAGTAGATGGCGCTGTGGGACCATGATGAATGGTAGGTGCAGTAGATGGCACTGTGGGACCATGATGGATAGTGGGTGCAGTAGATGGCACTGTGAAACCATCTTATATGATAGATGGCACTGTGGGACCATGATAGATGGTAGGTGCAGTTGATGGCAGTGTGTGACCTTAGCAGTAGACGGCAGTGTGTGACCATGATGGATGGTAGGTGCAGTAGATGGCGCTGTGGGACCATGATGGATGGTAGGTGCAGTCGATTGTACTGTGGGACCATGATGGAGTGTAGGTGCAGTAGATGGCGCTGTGGGACCATGATGGATGGTAGGTGCAGTCGATTGTACTGTGGGACCATGATGGAGTGTAGGTGCAATAGATGGCGCTGTGGGACCATGATGGATGGTAGGTGCAGTAGATGGCGCTGTGGGACCATGATGGATGGTAGGTGCAGTAGATGGCACTGTGGGACCATGATAGATGGTAGGTGCAGTAGCTGGCAGTGTGTCGCCAAGATGGATGGTGGGTGCAGTAGATGGCAGTGTGTCACCATGATGGATGGTGGGTGCAGTAGATGGCAGTGTGTGACCATGATGGATGGTAGGTGCAGTAGATGGCAGTGTGTGACCATGATGGATGGTAGGTGCAGTAGATGGCAGTGTGTGACCATGATGGATGGTAGGTGCAGTAGATGGCAGTGTGTGACCATGATGTATGGTAGGTGCAGTAGATGGCAGTGTGTGACCATGATGTATGGTAGGTGCAGTAGATGGCAGTGTGTGACCATGATGGATGGTAGGTGCAGTAGATGGCAGTGTGTGACCATGATGGATGGTAGGTGCAGTAGATGGCAGTGTGTGACCATGATGGATGGTAGGTGCAGTAGATGGCGCTGTGGGACCATGATGGATGGTAGGTGCAGTAGATGGCAGTGTGTCACCAAGATGGATGGTGGGTGCAGTAGATGGCAGTGTGTCACCATGATGGATGGTGGGTGCAGTAGATGGCAGTGTGTGACCATGATGGATGGTGGGTGCAGTAGATGGCACTGTGTGACCATGATGTATAGTGGGTGCAGTAGATGGCAGCATGTTACCAAGATGGAAGCTAGGTGGAGTAGATGGCGCTGTGGGACCATGATGGATGGTAGGTGCAGTAGATGGTACTGTGGGACCATGATGGAGTGTAGGTGCAGTAGATGGCGCTGTGGGACCATGATGGATGGTAGGTGCAGTAGATGGCGCTGTGGGACCATGATGGATGGTAGGTGCAGTAGATGGCGCTGTGGGACCATGATGGAGTGTAGGTGGAGTAGATGGCACTGTGTGATCATGATGGATGATAGGTGCAGTAGATGGCAGTGTGTTGCCAAGATGGATGGTAGGTGCAGTAGATGGCAGTGTTTTACCATGATGGATGGTGGGTGCAGTAGATGGCAGTGTGGGACCATGATGGATGGTAGGGGCAGTAGATGGCAGTGTTTGACCATGATGGATGGTAGGTGCAGTAGATGGCGCAGTGGGACCACGATGGATGGTAGGTGCAGTAGATGGCACTGCGGGACCACGATGGGTGGTAGGTGCAGTAGATGGCACTGCGGGACCACGATGGGTGGTAGGTGCAGTAGATGGCGCTGCGGGACCACGATGGATGGTAGGTGCAGTAGATGGCACTGTGGGACCATGATGTATAGTGGGTGCAGTAGATGGCAGCATGTTACCAAGATGGAAGCTAGGTGGAGTAGATGGCGCTGTGGGACCATGATGAATGGTAGGTGCAGTAGATGGCACTGTGGGACCATGATGGATGGTAGGTGCAGTAGATGGCAGTGTGTGACCATGATGGATGGTAGGTGCAGTAGATGGCGCTGTGGGACCATGATGGATGGTAGGTGCAGTAGATGGCAGTGTGTGACCATGATGGATGGTGGGTGCAGTAGATGGCGCTGTGGGACCATGATGGATGGTGGGTGCAGTAGATGGCGCTGTGGGACCATGATGGATGGTGGGTGCAGTAGATGGCAGTGTGGGACCATGATGGATGGTGGGTGCAGTAGATGGCAGTGTGTGACCATGATGGATGGTAGGTGCAGTAGATGGCGCTGTGGGACCATGATGGATGGTAGGTGCAGTAGCTGGCAGTGTGTCGCCAAGATGGATGGTGGGTGCAGTAGATGGCAGTGTGTCGCCATGATGGATGGTGGGTGCAGTAGATGGCAGTGTGTGACCATGATGGATGGTAGGTGCAGTAGATGGCAGTGTGTGACCATGATGGATGGTAGGTGCAGTAGATGGCAGTGTGTGACCATGATGGATGGTAGGTGCAGTAGATGGCAGTGTGTGACCATGATGGATGGTAGGTGCAGTAGATGGCAGTGTGTGACCATGATGGATGGTAGGTGCAGTAGATGGCAGTGTGTGACCACGATGGATGGTAGGTGCAGTAGATGGCACTGTGGGACCACGATAGATGGTAGGTGCAGTAGATGGCAGTGTGTCACCAAGATGGATGGTGGGTGCAGTAGATGGCAGTGTGTGACCATGATGGATGGTGGGTGCAGTAGATGGCACTGTGGGACCATGATGTATAGTGGGTGCAGTAGATGGCAGCATGTTACCAAGATGGAAGCTAGGTGGAGTAGATGGCGCTGTGGGACCATGATGGATGGTAGGTGCAGTAGATGGCACTGTGGGACCATGATGGATAGTGGGTGCAGTAGATGGCACTGTGAAACCATCTTATATGATAGATGGCACTGTGGGACCATGATAGATGGTAGGTGCAGTTGATGGCAGTGTGTGACCTTAGCAGTAGACGGCAGTGTGTGACCATGATGGATGGTAGGTGCAGTAGATGGCGCTGTGGGACCATGATGGATGGTAGGTGCAGTCGATTGTACTGTGGGACCATGATGGAGTGTAGGTGCAGTAGATGGCGCTGTGGGACCATGATGGAGTGTAGGTGCAGTAGATGGCGCTGTGGGACCATGATGGATGGTAGGTGCAGTAGATGGCGCTGTGGGACCATGATGGATGGTAGGTGCAGTAGATGGCACTGTGGGACCATGATAGATGGTAGGTGCAGTAGCTGGCAGTGTGTCGCCAAGATGGATGGTAGGTGCAGTAGATGGCAGTGTGTCACCATGATGGATGGTGGGTGCAGTAGATGGCAGTGTGTGACCATGATGGATGGTAGGTGCAGTAGATGGCAGTGTGTGACCATGATGGATGGTAGGTGCAGTAGATGGCAGTGTGTGACCATGATGGATGGTAGGTGCAGTAGATGGCAGTGTGTGACCATGATGGATGGTAGGTGCAGTAGATGGCAGTGTGTGACCATGATGGATGGTAGGTGCAGTAGATGGCAGTGTGTGACCACGATGGATGGTAGGTGCAGTAGATGGCACTGTGTGACCATGATAGATGGTAGGTGCAGTAGATGGCAGTGTGTCACCATGATGGATGGTGGGTGCAGTAGATGGCAGTGTGTCACCATGATGGATGGTGGGTGCAGTAGATGGCAGTGTGTGACCATGATGGATGGTAGGTGCAGTAGATGGCACTGTGGGACCATGATGTATAGTGGGTGCAGTAGATGGCAGCATGTTACCAAGATGGAAGCTAGGTGGAGTAGATGGCGCTGTGTGACCATGATGGATGGTAGGTGCAGTAGATGGTACTGTGGGACCATGATGGAGTGTAGGTGCAGTAGATGGCGCTGTGGGACCATGATGGAGTGTAGGTGCAATAGATGGCGCTGTGGGACCATGATGGATGGTAGGTGCAGTAGATGGCGCTGTGGGACCATGATGGATGGTAGGTGCAGTAGATGGCGCTGTGGGACCATGATGGAGTGTAGGTGGAGTAGATGGCACTGTGTGATCATGATGGATGATAGGTGCAGTAGATGGCAGTGTGTTGCCAAGATGGATGGTAGGTGCAGTAGATGGCAGTGTTTTACCATGATGGATGGTGGGTGCAGTAGATGGCAGTGTGGGACCATGATGGATGGTAGGGGCAGTAGATGGCAGTGTTTGACCATGATGGATGGTAGGTGCAGTAGATGGCGCAGTGGGACCACGATGGATGGTAGGTGCAGTAGATGGCACTGCGGGACCACGATGGGTGGTAGGTGCAGTAGATGGCGCTGCGGGACCACGATGGATGGTAGGTGCAGTAGATGGCACTGTGGGACCATGATGTATAGTGGGTGCAGTAGATGGCAGCATGTTACCAAGATGGAAGCTAGGTGGAGTAGATGGCGCTGTGGGACCATGATTGAGTGTAGGTGCAGTAGATGGCGCTGTGGGACCATGATTGAGTGTAGGTGCAGTAGATGGCGCTGTGGGACCATGATGAATGGTAGGTGCAGTAGAAGGCACTGTGGGACCATGATGGATAGTGGGTGCAGTAGATGGCACTGTGAAACCATCTTGTATGATAGATGGCACTGTGGGACCATGATAGATGGTAGGTGCAGTTGATGGCAGTGTGTGACCGTAGCAGTAGACGGCAGTGTGTGACCATGATGGATGATAGGTGCAGTAGATGGCACTGTGGGACCATGATGGATGGTAGGTGCAGTAGATGGCGCTGTGGGACCATGATGGATGGTAGGTGCAGTAGATGGTACTGTGGGACCATGATGGAGTGTAGGTGCAGTAGATGGCACTGCGGGACCACGATGGATGGTAAGTGCAGTTGATGGCACTGCGGGACCACGATGGGTGGTAGGTGCAGTAGATGGCACTGCGGGACCACAATGGGTGGTAGGTGCAGTAGATTGCGCTGCGGGACCATGATGGATGGTAGGTGCAGTAGATGGCACTGTGGGACCATGATGTATAGTGGGTGCAGTAGATGGCAGCATGTTACCAAGATGGAAGCTAGGTGGAGTAGATGGCGCTGTGGGACCATGATGAATGGTAGGTGCAGTAGATGGCACTGTGGGACCATGATGGATAGTGGGTGCAGTAGATGGCACTGTGAAACCATCTTATATGATAGATGGCACTGTGGGACCATGATAGATGGTAGGTGCAGTTGATGGCAGTGTCTGACCGTAGCAGTAGACGGCAGTGTGTGACCATGATGAATGATAGGTGCAGTAGATGGCATTGTGGGACCATGATGGATGGTAGGTGCAGTAGATGGCATTGTGGGACCATGATGGATGGTAGGTGCAGTAGATGGCGCTGTGGGACCATGATGGATGGTAGGTGCAGTAGATGGTACTGTGGGACCATGATGGAGTGTAGGTGCAGTAGATGGTACTGTGGGACCATGATGGAGTGTAGGTGCAGTAGATGGCACTGCAGGACCACGATGGGTGGTAGGTGCAGTAGATGGCAGTGTGTGACCATGATGGCTGGTAGGTGCAGTAGATTGCACTGCGGGACCACGATGGGTGGTAGGTGCAGTAGATGGTGCTGCGGGACCACAATGGGTGGTAGGTGCAGTAGATTGCGCTGCGGGACCACGATGGATGGTAGGTGCAGTAGATGGCACTGTGGGATCATGATGTATAGTGGTTGCAGTAGATGGCAGCATGTTACCAAGATGGAAGCTAGGTGGAGTAGATGGCGCTGTGGGACCATGATGAATGGTAGGTGCAGTAGATGGCACTGTGGGACCATGATGGATGGTAGGTGCAGTAGATGGCGCTGTGGGACCATGATGGAGTGTAGGTGGAGTAGATGGCACTGTGTGATCATGATGGATGATAGGTGCAGTAGATGGCAGTGTGTGACCATGATGGATGGTAGGTGCAGTAGATGGCAGTGTTTTACCATGATGGATGGTGGGTGCAGTAGATGGCAGTGTGGGACCATGATGGATGGTAGGTGCAGTAGATGGCAGTGTGGGACCATGATGGATGGTAGGTGCAGTAGATGGCAGTGTGACCATGATGGATGGTAGGTGTCCCGGAGATTGCAGTGTGTGACCATGATGGATGGTAGGTGCAGTAGATGGCAGTGTGTGATCATGATGGATGGTAGGTGCGGTGGACTGTGCTGTGGGACCATGATGGATGGTAGGTGCAGTAGATGGCACTGGGTGACCATGATGGATGGTAGGTGCAGTAGATGGTGCTGTTGGACCATGATGGATTGTAGGTGCAGCAGATGGCGCTGTGGGACCATGATGGATGGTAGGTGCAGTAGATGGCGCTGTGGGACCATAATGGATGTTAGGTGCAGTAGATGGCGCTGTGGGACCAAGATGGATGGTAGGTGCAGTAGATGGTACTGTTGCACCATGATGTAGTGTAGGTGCAGTAGATGGCTCTGTGGGACCATGATGGATGGTAGGTGTAGTAGATGGCGCTGTGGGACTATGATGGATGGTAGGTGCAGTAGATGGTGCTGTGGGACCATGATGGATAGTAGGGGCAGTAGATGGCAGTGTTTGACCATGATGGATGGTAGGTGCAGTAGATGGCGCAGTGGGACCACGATGGATGGTAGGTGCAGTAGATGGCTCTGCGGGACCACGATGGGTGGTAGGTTCAGTAGATGGCACTGCAGGACCACGATGGGTGGTAGGTGCAGTAGATGGTGCTGCGGGACCACGATGGATGGTAGGTGCAGTAGATGGCACTGTGGGACCATGATGTATAGTGGGTGCAGTAGATTGCAGCATGTTACCAAGATGGAAGCTAGATGGAGTAGATGGCGCTGAGGGACCATGATAGATGGTACTTGCAGTTGATGGCAGTGTGTGACCGTAGCAGCAGACGGCAGTGTGTGACCATGATGGATGGTAGGTGCAGTAGATGGTACTGTGGGACCATGATGGAGTGTAGGTGCAGTAGATGGCGCTGTGGGACCATGATAAATGGTAGGTGCAGTAGATGGCGCTGTGAGACCATGATGGATGGTAGGTGCAGTAGATGGCGCTGGGACCATGATGGAGTGTAGGTGAAGTAGATGGCGCTGTTCGATCATGATGGATGGTAGGTGCAGTAGATGGCAGTGTGTGACCATGATGGCTGGTAGGTGCAGTAGATGGCAGTGTGTGACCATGATAGATGGTAGGTGCAGTAGATGGCAGTGTGTCACCATGATGGATGGTGGGTGCAGTAGATGGCAGTGTGGGACCATGATGGATGGTAGGTGCAGTAGATGGCAGTGTGTGACCACGATGGATGGTAGGTGCAGTAGATGGCACTGTGGGACCACGATAGATGGTAGGTGCAGTAGATGGCACTGTGGGACCATGATGTATAGTGGGTGCAGTAGATGGCAGCATGTTACCAAGATGGAAGCTAGGTGGAGTAGATGGCGCTGTGGGACCATGATGAATGGTAGGTGCAGTAGATGGCACTGTGGGACCATGATGGATAGTGGGTGCAGTAGATGGCACTGTGAAACCATCTTATATGATAGATGGCACTGTGGGACCATGATAGATGGTAGGTGCAGTTGATGGCAGTGTGTGACCTTAGCAGTAGACGGCAGTGTGTGACCATGATGGATGGTAGGTGCAGTAGATGGCGCTGTGGGACCATGATGGATGGTAGGTGCAGTAGATGGTACTGTGGGACCATGATGGAGTGTAGGTGCAGTAGATGGCGCTGTGGGACCATGATGGATGGTAGGTGCAGTCGATTGTACTGTGGGACCATGATGGAGTGTAGGTGCAATAGATGGCGCTGTGGGACCATGATGGATGGTAGGTGCAGTAGATGGCGCTGTGGGACCATGATGGATGGTAGGTGCAGTAGATGGCACTGTGGGACCATGATAGATGGTAGGTGCAGTAGCTGGCAGTGTGTCGCCAAGATGGATGGTGGGTGCAGTAGATGGCAGTGTGTCACCATGATGGATGGTGGGTGCAGTAGATGGCAGTGTGTGACCATGATGGATGGTAGGTGCAGTAGATGGCAGTGTGTGACCATGATGGATGGTAGGTGCAGTAGATGGCAGTGTGTGACCATGATGGATGGTAGGTGCAGTAGATGGCAGTGTGTGACCATGATGTATGGTAGGTGCAGTAGATGGCAGTGTGTGACCATGATGTATGGTAGGTGCAGTAGATGGCAGTGTGTGACCATGATGGATGGTAGGTGCAGTAGATGGCAGTGTGTGACCATGATGGATGGTAGGTGCAGTAGATGGCAGTGTGTGACCACGATGGATGGTAGGTGCAGTAGATGGCACTGTGGGACCACGATAGATGGTAGGTGCAGTAGATGGCAGTGTGTCACCAAGATGGATGGTGGGTGCAGTAGATGGCAGTGTGTCACCATGATGGATGGTGGGTGCAGTAGATGGCAGTGTGTGACCATGATGGATGGTGGGTGCAGTAGATGGCACTGTGGGACCATGATGTATAGTGGGTGCAGTAGATGGCAGCATGTTACCAAGATGGAAGCTAGGTGGAGTAGATGGCGCTGTGGGACCATGATGGATGGTAGGTGCAGTCGATTGTACTGTGGGACCATGATGGATGGTAGGTGCAGTAGATGGCGCTGTGGGACCATGATGGATGGTAGGTGCAGTAGATGGCGCTGTGGGACCATGATGGATGGTAGGTGCAGTAGATGGCGCTGTGGGACCATGATGGAGTGTAGGTGGAGTAGATGGCACTGTGTGATCATGATGGATGATAGGTGCAGTAGATGGCAGTGTGTTGCCAAGATGGATGGTAGGTGCAGTAGATGGCAGTGTTTTACCATGATGGATGGTGGGTGCAGTAGATGGCAGTGTGGGACCATGATGGATGGTAGGGGCAGTAGATGGCAGTGTTTGACCATGATGGATGGTAGGTGCAGTAGATGGCGCAGTGGGACCACGATGGATGGTAGGTGCAGTAGATGGCACTGCGGGACCACGATGGGTGGTAGGTGCAGTAGATGGCGCTGCGGGACCACGATGGATGGTAGGTGCAGTAGATGGCGCTGCGGGACCACGATGGATGGTAGGTGCAGTAGATGGCACTGTGGGACCATGATGTATAGTGGGTGCAGTAGATGGCAGCATGTTACCAAGATGGAAGCTAGGTGGAGTAGATGGCGCTGTGGGACCATGATGAATGGTAGGTGCAGTAGATGGCACTGTGGGACCATGATGGATGGTAGGTGCAGTAGATGGCAGTGTGTGACCATGATGGATGGTAGGTGCAGTAGATGGCGCTGTGGGACCATGATGGATGGTAGGTGCAGTAGATGGCAGTGTGTGACCATGATGGATGGTGGGTGCAGTAGATGGCGCTGTGGGACCATGATGGATGGTGGGTGCAGTAGATGGCGCTGTGGGACCATGATGGATGGTGGGTGCAGTAGATGGCAGTGTGGGACCATGATGGATGGTAGGTGCAGTAGATGGCAGTGTGTGATCATGATGGATGGTAGGTGCAGTAGATGGCGCTGTGGGACCATGATGGATGGTAGGTGCAGTAGCTGGCAGTGTGTCGCCAAGATGGATGGTGGGTGCAGTAGATGGCAGTGTGTCGCCATGATGGATGGTGGGTGCAGTAGATGGCAGTGTGTGACCATGATGGATGGTAGGTGCAGTAGATGGCAGTGTGTGACCATGATGGATGGTAGGTGCAGTAGATGGCAGTGTGTGACCATGATGGATGGTAGGTGCAGTAGATGGCAGTGTGTGACCATGATGGATGGTAGGTGCAGTAGATGGCAGTGTGTGACCATGATGGATGGTAGGTGCAGTAGATGGCAGTGTGTGACCACGATGGATGGTAGGTGCAGTAGATGGCACTGTGGGACCACGATAGATGGTAGGTGCAGTAGATGGCAGTGTGTCACCAAGATGGATGGTGGGTGCAGTAGATGGCAGTGTGTGACCATGATGGATGGTGGGTGCAGTAGATGGCACTGTGGGACCATGATGTATAGTGGGTGCAGTAGATGGCAGCATGTTACCAAGATGGAAGCTAGGTGGAGTAGATGGCGCTGTGGGACCATGATGAATGGTAGGTGCAGTAGATGGCACTGTGGGACCATGATGGATAGTGGGTGCAGTAGATGGCACTGTGAAACCATCTTATATGATAGATGGCACTGTGGGACCATGATAGATGGTAGGTGCAGTTGATGGCAGTGTGTGACCTTAGCAGTAGACGGCAGTGTGTGACCATGATGGATGGTAGGTGCAGTAGATGGCGCTGTGGGACCATGATGGATGGTAGGTGCAGTAGATGGTACTGTGGGACCATGATGGAGTGTAGGTGCAGTAGATGGCGCTGTGGGACCATGATGGAGTGTAGGTGCAATAGATGGCGCTGTGGGACCATGATGGATGGTAGGTGCAGTAGATGGCGCTGTGGGACCATGATGGATGGTAGGTGCAGTAGATGGCACTGTGGGACCATGATGGATGGTAGGTGCAGTAGCTGGCAGTGTGTCGCCAAGATGGATGGTGGGTGCAGTAGATGGCAGTGTGTCACCATGATGGATGGTGGGTGCAGTAGATGGCAGTGTGTGACCATGATGGATGGTAGGTGCAGTAGATGGCAGTGTGTGACCATGATGGATGGTAGGTGCAGTAGATGGCAGTGTGTGACCATGATGGATGGTAGGTGCAGTAGATGGCACTGTGTGACCATGATGGATGGTAGGTGCAGTAGATGGCAGTGTGTGACCATGATGGATGGTAGGTGCAGTAGATGGCAGTGTGTGACCACGATGGATGGTAGGTGCAGTAGATGGCACTGTGGGACCACAATAGATGGTAGGTGCAGTAGATGGCAGTGTGTCACCAAGATGGATGGTGGGTGCAGTAGATGGCAGTGTGTCACCATGATGGATGGTGGGTGCAGTAGATGGCAGTGTGTGACCATGATGGATGGTAGGTGCAGTAGATGGCACTGTGGGACCATGATGTATAGTGGGTGCAGTAGATGGCAGCATGTTACCAAGATGGAAGCTAGGTGGAGTAGATGGCGCTGTGGGACCATGATGGATGGTAGGTGCAGTCGATTGTACTGTGGGACCATGATGGAGTGTAGGTGCAGTAGATGGCGCTGTGGGACCATGATGGATGGTAGGTGCAATAGATGGCGCTGTGGGACCATGATGGATGGTAGGTGCAGTAGATGGCGCTGTGGGACCATGATGGATGGTAGGTGCAGTAGATGGCGCTGTGGGACCATGATGGAGTGTAGGTGGAGTAGATGGCACTGTGTGATCATGATGGATGGTAGGTGCAGTAGATGGCAGTGTGTTGCCAAGATGGATGGTAGGTGCAGTAGATGGCAGTGTTTTACCATGATGGATGGTGGGTGCAGTAGATGGCAGTGTGGGACCATGATGGATGGTAGGGGCAGTAGATGGCAGTGTTTGACCATGATGGATGGTAGGTGCAGTAGATGGCGCAGTGGGACCACGATGGATGGTAGGTGCAGTAGATGGCACTGCGGGACCACGATGGGTGGTAGGTGCAGTAGATGGCGCTGCGGGACCACGATGGATGGTAGGTGCAGTAGATGGCACTGTGGGACCATGATGGATGGTAGGTGCAGTAGATGGCAGCATGTTACCAAGATGGAAGCTAGGTGGAGTAGATGGCGCTGTGGGACCATGATTGAGTGTAGGTGCAGTAGATGGCGCTGTGGGACCATGATTGAGTGTAGGT
>JAPZIH010000212.1:0-35330 GCA_027410445.1 Discoglossus pictus
AACCGTATAACTAATGGGGGCAATACAGACCCCCATAAGGCCTTAATTAACCCTATAATTCATGGAGGTCAATGCAGACCCCCATAAACACTTAATTAACCCTATAACTCACGGGGACAATACAGACCCCCATAAGGCCTAAATTAACCCTATAATTCATGGGGTCAATACAGACCCCCATAAGCACTTAATTAACCCTATAACACATGGGGGGCAATACAGATGCCCATAAGCACTTAATTAACCCTATAACTAATGGGGACAATACAGATCCCCATAAGAGCTTAATTAACCCTATAACTCACGTTGGTCAATACAGACCCCCATAAGGCCTTAATTAACCCTATAATTCATAGGGGTCAATACAGACCCCCATAAGCACTTAATTAACCCTTTAACTCATGGGGGTCAATACAGACCACCATAAGCACTTAGTTAACCTAATAACTCATGGGGGACAATATAGACCCCCATAAGCACTTAATTAACCCTATAACACATGGGGGACAATACAGATGCCCATAAGCACTTAATTAACCCTATAACTCATGGGGACAATACAGACCATCATAAGCACTTAGTTAACCTAATAACTCATGGGGGACAATACAGACCCCCATAAGCACTTAATTAACCCTATAACTCATGGGGACAATACAGACCCCCATAAGCAGTTAATTAACCCTATAATTCATGGGGGTCAATACAGCCCGCATTAGCACTTAATTAACCCTATAACTCATAGGGGTCAATACAGACCCCCATAAGGCCTTAATTAACCCTATAACACATGGGGGTCAATATAGACCCCCAAAAGCACTTAATTAACCCTATAATTCATAAGGGTCAATACAGACACCCATAAGCACTTCATTAACCCTATAACTCATGGGGGTCAATTCAGAACCCCCATAAGCACTTAATTAACACTATAAATCATGGGGGTCAATACAGACCCCCATAAGCACTTAATTAACCTTATAACTCATGGGGGACAATACAGATGCCCATAAGCACTTAATTAACCCTATAACTCATGGGGAAAATACAGACCCCTATAAGGCCTTAATTAACCCTATAACTCATGGGGGTCAATACAGACCCACCATAAGCACTTAATTAACACTATAACTCATGGGGACAATACAGACCCCCATAAGGCCTTAATTAACCCTATAATTCATGGTGGTCAATACAGACCCCCATAAGCACTTAATTAACCCTATAAGTCATGTGGGTCAATACAGACCCACCATAAGCACTTAATTAACACTATAACTCATGGGGACAATACAGACCCCCATAAGGCCTTAATTAACCTTATAACTCATGGGGGTCAATACAGACCCCTGTAAGGCCTTAATTAACCCTATAAATCATGGGGGTCAATACAGACCCCCATAAGGCCTTAATTAACCCTATAATTCATGGGGGAGAATACAGACCCCCAAAAGCACTTAATTAACCCTATAACTCATGGGGACAATACAGATTCCCATAAGCACTTAATTAACCCTATAACTCATGGGGACAATACAGACCTCCATAAGGCCTTAATTAACCAAATAACTAATGGGGGCAATACAGACCCCCATAAGGCCTTAATTAACCCTATAATTCATTTGGGTCAATACAGACCCCCATAAGAACTTAATTAACCCTATAACTCATGGGGACAATACAGACCCCCATTAGACCTTAATTAACCCTATAATTCATGGGGTCAATACAGACCCCCATAAGCACTTAATTAACCCTATAACACATGGGGGGCAATACAGATGCCCATAAGCACTTAATTAACAAAAAAACTAATGGGGACAATACAGATCCCCATAAGAGCTTAATTAACCCTATAACTCACGTTGGTCAATACAGACACCCATAAGGCATTAATTAACCCTTTAATTCATAGGGGTCAATACAGACCCCCATAAGCACTTAATTAACCCTTTAACTCATGGGGGACAATACAGACCCCCATAAGGCCTTAATTAACCCTATAATTCATGGGGGAGAATACAGACCCCCATAAGCACTTAATTAACCCTATAACTCATGGGGACAATACAGATTCCCATAAGCACTTAATTAACCCTATAACTCATGGGGACAATACAGACCCCCATAAGGCCTTAATTAACCGTATAACTAATGGGGGCAATACAGACCCCCATAAGGCCTTAATTAACCCTATAATTCATGGAGGTCAATGCAGACCCCCATAAACACTTAATTAACCCTATAACTCATGGGGACAATACAGACCCCCATAAGGCCTAAATTAACCCTATAATTCATGGGGTCAATACAGACCCCCATAAGCACTTAATTAACCCTATAACACATGGGGGGCAATACAGATGCCCATAAGCACTTAATTAACCCTATAACTAATGGGGACAATACAGATCCCCATAAGGCCTTAATTAACCCTATAACTCATGGGGGTCAATACAGACCCCCATAAGGCCTTAATTAACCCTATAATTCATAGGGGTCAATACAGACCCCCATAAGCACTTAATTAACCCTTTAACTCATGGGGGACAATACAGATGCCCATAAGCACTTAATTAACCCTATAACTCATGGGACAATACAGACCCCCATAAGACCTTAATTAACCCTATAACTTATGTTGGTCAATACAAACCCCCATAAGGCCTTTATTAACCCTATAATTCATGGGGGTCAATACAGACCCCCATAAGCACTTAATTAACCCTTTAACTCATGGGGGTCAATACAGACCACCATAAGCACTTAGTTAACCTAATAACTCATGGGGGACAATATAGACCCCCATAAGCACTTAATTAACCCTATAACACATGGGGGGCAATACAGATGCCCATAAGCACTTAATTAACCCTATAACTAATGGGGACAATACAGATCCCCATAAGAGCTTAATTAACCCTATAACTCATGTTGGTCAATACAGACCCCCATATGGCCTTAATTAACCCTATAATTCATAGGGGTCAATACAGACCCCCATAAGCACTTAATTAACCATATAACTCATGGGGGTCAATACAGACCCCCATAAGGCCTTAATTAACCCTATAACACATGGGGGTCAATACAGACCCCCATAAGCACTTAATTAACCCTATAATTCATGGGGGTCAATACAGACACCCATAAGCACTTCGTTAACCCTATAACTCATGGGGGTCAATTCAGACCCCCCATAAGCACTTAATTAACACTATAACTCATGGGGGTCAATACAGACCCCCATAAGCACTTAATTAACCCTATAACTCATGGGGGACAATTCAGATGCCCATAAGCACTTAATTAACCCTATAACTCATGGGGACAATACAGAACCCTATAAGGCCTTAATTAAACCTATAACTCATGGGGGTCAATAAAGACCCCCATATGGCCTTAATTAACCCTATAATTCATGGTGGTCAATACAGACCCCCATAAGCACTTAATTAACCCTATAACTCATGTGGGTCAATACAGACCACCATAAGCACTTAGTTAACCCTATAAATCATAGGGGTCAATACAGACCCCCATAAGCACTTAATTAAACCTATAACTCATGGGGGACAATACATATGCCCATAAGCACTTAATTAACCCTATAACTCATGTTGGTCAATACAGACCCCCATTAAGCCTTAATTAACCCTATAATTCATGGGGGTCAATACAGACCCCCATAAGCACTTAATTAACCCTTTAACTCATGGGGGTCAATACAGACCACCATAAGCACTTAGTTAACCTAATATCTCATGGGGGACAATACAAACCCCCATAAGCACTTAATTAACCCTATAACTCATGGGGACAATACAGTTGCCCATAAGCACTTAATTAACCCTATAATTCACGGAGGTCAATACAGCCTGCATAAGCACTTAATTAACTTTATAACTCATGGGGGTCAATACAGACCCCCATAAGGCCTTAATTAACCCTATAACACATGGGGGTCAATACAGACACCCATAAGCACCTAATTAACCCTATAATTCATGGGGGTCAATACAGACACCCATAAGCACTTCGTTAACCCTATAACTCATGGGTGTCAATTCAGACCCCCCATAAGCACTTAATAACACTATAACTCATGGGGGTCAATACAGACCCCCATAAGGCCTTAATTAACCCTATAATTCATGGGGGTCAATACAGACCCCCATAAGCACTTAATTAACCCTATAATTCATGGGGTCAATACAGATGACCATAAGCACTTGATTAACCGTATAACTCATGGGGGTCAATACAGACCCCCAAAAGGCCTTAATTAACCCTATAAATCATGGAGGTCAATACAGACCCCCAAAAGGCCTTAATTAACCCTATAATTCATGGAGGTCAATACAGACCCGTATAAACACTTTATTAACCCTATAACTCATGGGGACAATACAGACCCCCATAAGGCCTTAATTAACCCTATAATTCATAGGGGTCAATACAGACCCCCATAAGCACTTAATTAACCCTATGATTCATGGGGGTCAATACAGACCCCCATAAGCACTTCATTATCCCTATAACTTATTGGGGTCAATACAGACCCCCATAAGGCCTTAATTAACCCTATAACTCATGGGGGTCAATACAGACCTCTATAAGGCCTTCATTAACCCTATAACTCATGGGGGTCAATACAGAGACCCATAAGGCCTTAATTAACCCTATAATTCATGGGGGTCAATACAGACCCCCATAAGGCCCTAATTAACCGTATAATTCATGGGGGTCAATACAGACCCCCATAAGCACTTAATTAACCCTATAACTCATGGGGGTCAATACAGACCCCCATAAGGCCTTAATTAACCTTATAATTTAAGGGGGTCAATACAGACTCCCTTAAGCACTTAATTAACCCTATAATTCATGGGGGTCAATAAAGGCCCCAGTAGGAATTATTAAACCCTATAACTAATGGGGGTCAATACAGACCCCACATAAGCACTTAATTATCACTATAACTCATAGGGGTTAATAAAGACCCCCATAAGCACTTATTTAACCCTATAAATCATGGGGGTCAAAACAGACCACCATAAGTACTTAATTAACCCTATAACTCATGGGGGTCAATACAGACCCCCATAAGGCCTTAATTAACCCTATAACTTATGGTGGTCAATACAGACCCCCATAAGGCCCTAATTAACCCTATAATTATTGGGGGTCAATACAGACCCCCATAAGCACTTAATTAACCCTATAACTCCTAGGGGTCAATACAGACCCCCATAAGGTATAATTAACCCTATAACTCATGGGGGTCAATACAGACCACCATAAGGCCCTAATTAACCCTATAATTCATGGGGGCCAATACAGACCCCCATAAGCACTTAATTAAACCTATAACTCATGGGGGTCAATACAGACCCCCATAAAGCCTTAATTAACCCTATAACTCAATGGGGTCAATACAGACTGTAACGGAACCCATCCCTGTTTTACCCTGTTTTATGGTTATGGTTAAAATATGATCACATTGCTATACTGTAGATATTTTGGTTTATGTTCTACAGAATATATTGGCTCAGAATATTACAGCTACTAGGCTAATAGATGATCCTATTACAGAGACTCCTCATAAGATAAGGAAGTCTATTGTATAACGTGTTTTCATTGTGAGACATAAGAACAAAGGGAAGGATGATCTAATTAATGTCTGATTGTATCAGTAGCCAGGTAGCCTCAGGGAGGTGTGACCCACCTATTGTCCCTCTATGTGTTTTGTGTGTCCAACTATGGGGGATGTGTATTGCCTGTGGGAAGAGATATGTATATATATTTCTGCACAACAAAATAAAGTCGTCCAATATGGGAGGTTGGGAATGGTGAGACTGTAGTGCTTCTTGGATATTTTACCGTATACCAGCGGAGATATTGGATTCGTGTTCCAACTCCGTTACATTTGGTGGCAAGTGGAGGAATTGTTCCCACGGTCAGAAGGACAGCTGCAGGAGACACCATTCCGTGGAGTTACAAATTGAGGGCAACCGTAGTATCGGTACAGTGCCCCTGGCTACAGCAGGATGGAACCGGCTAGTTTTCGGACAGCGTTCCATGATGAGGAAGAGGAGGCGGCCGCGGACTACAGGGATGCAGACAGAAAGGAACTCATGGAGGGAGACCGGGCAGCGGCTACAGTACCTCTTACGGACAGCACACAGAATGAGTTTGGAAGAGAACTCCAAAGCAGACTGGCCTTTTTCCCAGGTACGCTTCCTATAAGAACCTTGGAATGGTTAATGACAGATGTCCACGAATACATAATGGAAAAGCAGCGGGCAAGGCAGCGGTCCAACTTGGGAGCTGCTAACCCACCTCCCACCATTATCCCCCCCCCCCCCAGCACTGCGTCCGGGTGGTGGGAACTACCAAACCCCTCCACGGTACATCAGGTGCCACACGTGTAACCAGCAGGGCCACATGCAGAGAGACTGTCCCAGAAACAGAAACCGCTCCATGTGGAATACTCCAACTAATTCCCCTCCCCAGCTACAGGGTGTACCCAAGGGAGCAGAAGGTGTCGTCCTTCCTCCCAAGCGACAGTGTGTACCCCAGGGAGCAGAAGGTGCCGTCCTTCCACCCCAGTGGCAGTGTGTACCCCAGGGGGCCGAAGGTGTCGTCCTTCCCCCCCAGCGGCAGTGTGTATCCCAGAGAGCAGAAGGTGCCGTCCTTCCACCCCAGCGGCAGTGTGTACCCCAGGGAGCAGAAGGTGCCGTCCTTCCTCCCCAGCGGCAGTGTGTACCCCAGGGGGCCGTAGGTGTCGTACTTTTCCTCCAGCGGCAGTGTGTGTCCCTGGGAGCAGAAGGTGTCGTCCTTCCCCCCCAGCGGCAGTGTGTATCCCAGGGAGCAGAAGGTGCCGTCCGTCCCCCCCCAGCGGCAGTGTGTACCCCAGGGAGCTGAAGGTGCCGTCCGTCCCCCCCAGCGGCAGTGTGTACCCCATGGAGCAGAGGGTGCCGTCCTTCCTCCCCAGTGGCAGTGTGTACCCCAGGGAGCAGAAGGTGCTGTCCTTCCTCCCACGCGACAGTGTGTACCCCAGGGGGCCGAAGGTGTCGTCCTTCCCCCCCAGCGGCAGTGTGTATCCCAGGGAGCAGAAGGTGCCGTCCTTCCTCCTCAGCGGCAGTGTGTGTCCCTGGGAGCAGAAGGTGTCGTCCTTCCCCCCCAGCGGCAGTGTGTATCCCAGGGAGCAGAAGGTGCCGTCCGTCCCCCCCAGCGGCAGTGTGTACCCCAGGGAGCAGAAGGTGCTGTCCTTCCTCCTCAGCGGCAGTGTGTACCCCAGGGGGCCGAAGGTGTCGTCCTTCCCCCCCAGCGGCAGTGTGTATCCCAGGGAGCAGAAGGTGCCGTCCTTCCTCCTCAGCGGCAGTATGTACCCCAGGGAGCTGAAGGTGCCGTCCGTCCCCCCCAGCGGCAGTGTGTACCCCATGGAGCAGAGGGTGCCGTCCTTCCTCCCCAGTGGCAGTGTGTACCCCAGGGAGCAGAAGGTGCTGTCCTTCCTCCCCAGCGACAGTGTGTACCCCAGGGGACCGAAGGTGTCGTCCTTCCCTCCCAGCGGCAGTGTGAACCCCAGGGAGCTGAAGGTGTCGCCCTCTCCCCCCAGCGACAGCTTACCCTAACAAAGGGAGACACCAATCTCCCAGACGGCGCAGATGGGACCGTGGTCTCTGTGCCTGATCTACCGGGATGCTGGACAGCCTGTCCAGATCCCCAACTACCCTCACTGGGACAACCGGAGGAGGGGGTAAGTACAAATTCCCCTTCCCAGCTAACTCCTAATGTGGCCCCAGGGTTAACAGAGGAAATGTTAACCCCCACTTACCCCCACCTTTCCCTGGCTACTGAGCCGGAATATGTCCCAAGTACCCCAGCAGAAGAGCTGACAGCGGGGCAGAGTGCAGTCGGCCTCTGTCCTCCCTTTGTCCCTTGTACAGAGCAGAATGTCCTGCAGGTTATACCCGCAGAAGAGCTGGCATCAGGGCAGAGTGCCGCTGGCCTCTGCCCCTCAAGTCCCATCAGCGTGTTGCCCCATCACCACAGCGAAATATCCAGGTGCCTGGTTAGACTTCCCCCCAAAGGGGAGATGGGTGACGAAGTGCCTTTTGCCACTTTGTCCTGGAGAGGACTTATTGCCAGCCTCCTGCCCTGCGACTATGGCCCTGGGACATATTGCCCTTTAAAAACAGTATTCGGCCATACCAGAGTGTATGTCCCTCATTCCGGCCCTTTAAATACAGGGGGGTCATTCGGTACATGCCCTGTGGGAGCGGTGATACCCCAGATAGCTATGCCATGGTGCCCATTCATATAATGAAAGACTATGGGAAAGACTTTAGCTACCTGGCACTTGAAATTGCCTGTGGGAAGAGATATGTATATATATTTCTGCACAACAAAATAAAGTCAGTATTCATTTGACTCCCAATTGAGTGTCGTCCAATACAGACCCCCATAAGCACTTAATTAACCCTATAACTCATGGGGGTCAATACTGACCCCCATAAGGCCTTAATTAACCTTATAATTTAAGGGGGTCAATACAGACTCCCTTAAGCACTTAATTAACCCTATAATTCATGGGGGTCAATAAAGGCCCCAGTAGGAATTATTAAACCCTATAACTAATGGGGGTCAATACAGACCCCACATAAGCACTTAATTATCACTATAACTCATGGGGGTTAATAAAGACCCCCATAAGCACTTATTTAACCCTATAAATCATGGGGGTCAAAACAGACCCCCATAAGTACTTAATTAACCCTATAACTCATGGGGGACAATACAGACCCCCATAGGCACTTAATTAACCCTATAACTCATGGTGGTCAATACAGACCCCCATAAGGCCTTAATTAACCCTATAACTCATGGGGGTCAATACAGACCCCCATAAGGCCCTAATTAACCCTATAATTATTGGGGGTCAATACAGACCCCCATAAGCACTTGATTAACCCTATAACTCCTAGGGGTCAATACAGACCCCCATAAGGTATAATTAACCCTATAACTCATGGGGGTCAATACAGACCCCCATAAGCACTTAATTAAACCTATAACTCATGGGGGTCAATACAGACCCTCATAAAGCCTTAATTAACCCTATAACTTAATGGGGTCAATACAGACTGTAACGGAACCCATCCCTGTTTTACCCTGTTTTATGGTTATGGTTAAAATATGATCTCATTGCTATACTGTAGATATGTTGGTTTATGTTCTACAGAATATATTGGCTCAGAATATTACAGCTACTAGGCTAATAGATAATCCTATTACAGAGACTCCTCATAAGATAAGGAAGTCTATTGTATAACGTGTTTTCATTGTGAGACATAAGAACAAAGGGAAGGATGATCTAATTAATGTCTGATTGTATCAGTAGCCAGGTAGCCTCAGGGAGGTGTGACCCACCTATTGTCCCTCTATGTGTTTTGTGTGTCCAACTATGGGGGATGTGTATTGCCTGTGGGAAGAGATATGTATATATATTTCTGCACAACAAAATAAAGTCAGTATTCATTTGACTCCCAAATGAGTGTCGTCCAATATGGGAGGTTGGGAATGGTGAGACTGTAGTGCTTCTTGGATATTTTACTGTATACCAGCGGAGATATTGGATTCGTGTTCCAGCTCCGTTACATTTGGTGGCAAGTGGAGGAATTGTTCCCACGGTCAGAAGGACAGCTGCAGGAGACACCATTCCGTGGAGTTACAAATTGAGGGCAACCGTAGTATCGGTACAGCGCCCCTGGCTACAGCAGGATGGAACCGGCTAGTTTTCGGACAGCGTTCCATGATGAGGAAGAGGAGGCGGCCGCGGACTACAGGGATGCAGACAGAAAGGAACTCATGGAGGGAGACCGGGCAGCGGCTACAGTACCTCTTACGGACAGCACACAGAATTAGTTTGGAAGAGAACTCCAAAGCAGACTGGCCTTTTTCCCAGGTACGCTTCCTATAAGAACCTTGGAATGGTTAATGACAGATGTCCACGAATACATAATGGAAAAGCAGCGGGCAAGGCAGCGGTCCAACTTGGGAGCTGCTAACCCACCTCCCACCATTACCCCCCCCCCTCCAGCACTGCGTCCGGGTGGTGGGAACTACCAAACCCCTCCACGGTACATCAGGTGCCACACGTGTAACCAGCAGGGCCACATGCAGAGAGACTGTCCCAGAAACAGAAACCGCTCCATGTGGAATACTCCAACTAATTCCCCTCCCCAGCTACAGGGTGTACCCCAGGGAGCAGAAGGTGTCGTCCTTCCTCCCAAGCGACAGTGTGTACCCCAGGGAGCAGAAGGTGCCGTCCTTCCACCCCAGTGGCAGTGTGTACCCCAGGGGGCCGAAGGTGTTGTCCTTCCCCCCCAGCGGCAGTGTGTATCCCAGAGAGCAGAAGGTGCCGTCCTTCCACCCCAGCGGCAGTGTGTACCCCAGGGAGCAGAAGGTGCCGTCCTTCCCCCCCAGCGGCAGTGTGTATCCCAGGGAGCAGAAGGTGCCGTCCTTCCTCCTCAGCGGCAGTGTGTGTCCCTGGGAGCAGAAGGTGTCGTCCTTCCCCCCCAGCGGCAGTGTGTATCCCAGGGAGCAGAAGGTGCCGTCCGTCATCCCCAGCGGCAGTGTGTACCCCAGGGAGCAGAAGGTGCTGTCCTTCCTCCTCAGCGGCAGTGTGTACCCCAGGGGGCCGAAGGTGTCGTCCTTCCCCCCCAGCGGCAGTGTGTATCCCAGGTAGGAGAAGGTGCCGTCCTTCCCCCCCAGCGGCAGTGTGTGTCCCTGGGAGCAGAAGGGGTCGTCCTTCCCCCCCAGCGGCAGTGTGTATCCCAGGGAGCAGAAGGTGCCGTCCGTCATCCCCAGCGGCAGTGTGTACCGCATGGAGCAGAGGGTGCCGTCCTTCCTCCCCAGTGGCAGTGTGTACCCCTGGGAGCAGAAGGTGCTGTCCTTCCTCCTAAGCGGCAGTGTGTACCCCAGGGGGCCGAAGGTGTCGTCCTTCCCCCCCAGCGGCAGTGTGTATCCCAGGGAGGAGAAGGTGCCGTCCTTCCTCCTCAGCGGCAGTGTGTGTCCCTGGGAGCAGAAGGTGTCGTCCTTCCCCCCCAGCGGCAGTGTGTATCCCAGGGAGCAGAAGGTGCCGTCCGTCATCCCCAGCGGCAGTGTGTACCCCAGGGAGCAGAAGGTGCCGTCCGTCCCCCCCAGCGGCAGTGTGTACCCCATGGAGCAGAGGGTGCCGTCCTTCCTCCCCAGTGGCAGTGTGTACCCCAGGGAGCAGAAGGTGCTGTCCTTCCTCCTCAGCGGCAGTGTGTAACCCAGGGGGCCGAAGGTGTCGTCCTTCCCCCCCAGCGGCAGTGTGTATCCCAGGGAGGAGAAGGTGCCGTCCTTCCTCCTCAGCGGCAGTGTGTGTCCCTGGGAGCAGAAGGTGTCGTCCTTCCCCCCCAGCGGCAGTGTGTATCCCAGGGAGCAGAAGGTGCCGTCCGTCATCCCCAGCGGCAGTGTGTACCCCAGGGAGCAGAAGGTGCTGTCCTTCCTCCTCAGCGGCAGTGTGTACCCCAGGGGGCCGAAGGTGTCGTCCTTCCCCCCCAGCGGCAGTGTGTATCCCAGGGAGGAGAAGGTGCCGTCCTTCCTCCTCAGCGGCAGTGTGTACCCCAGGGAGCAGAAGGTGCCGTCCGTCCCCCCCAGTGGCAGTGTGTACCCCATGGAGCAGAGGGTGCCGTCCTTCCTCCCCAGTGGCAGTGTGTACCCCAGGGAGCAGAAGGTGCTGTCCTTCCTCCCCAGCAACAGTGTGTACACCAGGGGGCCGAAGGTGTCGTCCTTCCCCCCCAGCGGCAGTGTGAACCCCAGGGAGCTGAAGGTGTCGCCCTCTCCCCCCAGCGACAGCTTACCCTAACAAAGGGAGACACCAATCCCCCAGACGGCGCAGATGGGACCGTGGTCTCTGTGCCTGACCTACCAGGATGCTGGACAGCCTGTCCAGATCCCCAACTACCCTCACTGGGACAACCGGAGGAGGGGGTAAGTACAAATTCCCCTCCCCAGCTAACTCCTAATGTGGCCCCAGGGTTAACAGAGGAAATGTTAACGCCCACTGACCCCCAGCTTTCCCTGGCTACTGAGCCGGAATATGTCCCAAGTACCCCAGCAGAAGAGCTGACAGCGGGGCAGAGTGCAGTCTGCCTCTGCCCTCCCTTTGTCCCTTGTACAGAGCAGAATGTCCTGCAGGTTATACCCGCAGAAGAGCTGGCATCAGGGCAGAGTGCTGCTGGCCTCTGCCCCTCAAGTCCCCTCAGCGTGTTGCCCCATCACCACAGCGAAATATCCAGGTGCCTGGTTAGACTTCCCCCCAAAGGGGAGATGGGTGACGAAGTGCCTTTTGCCACTTTGTCCTGGAGAGGACTTATTGCCAGCCTCCTGCCCTGCGACTATGGCCCTGGGACATATTGCCCTTTAAAAACAGTATTCGGCCATACCAGAGTGTATGTCCCTCATTCCGGCCCTTTAAATACAGGGGGGTCATTCGGTACATGCCCTGTGGGAGCGGTGATACCCCAGATAGCTATGCCATGGTGCCCATTCATATAATGAAAGACTATGGGAAAGATTTTAGCTACCTGGCACTTGAACTGTGTGAATAGGATCTGAGCGCTATTCAGTAGTTTTGTGCGCTCAGATCCCAGCTATCTGGGGATATGTGAAATGTCTGTGTGTTATGTGTAAAAGGTGACTTTATGTATTTTAAAGTGGTTTATGTTTTTTTACAATCATGTGCTCAATGGAGTCTGCCTCTATCCCTGGATAATTGGCTTACTTTCCCCATTGTCTCCAGTACAGAGGCCTCTGTAAAACCTGTTGTAAAATGTATTTTCCCTCTCCTTGAAATGTTTATTGCTGTGAATACTGTATGAAGTGTGCGTTTGTTTTGTTCTTGAAATGTGGGTAAAGGTGAATTGCAGTAATGCTGATGGTTTGTCAAACTAGAGAATTGACCAGTAAATACTTTTTTCTGGACATCCCCAGGTCGATCCGTTGGGATCAGACCGTGTATGCCGGCTTATGGTCACGGGGGAGGTGTGTAACGGAACCCATCACTGTTTTACCCTGTTTTATGGTTATTCAATTATTATGGTTAAAATATGATCCTACTGTTATACTGTATGTATGTTGGTTTATGCTCTGCAGAATATTAGCCCAGACTATTGCAGACCTTGGCATAATAGATAATCCTATTACAGAGACTCCTCATAAGATAAGGAAGTCTATTGTATAATGTGTTTTCATTGTGAGACATAAGAACAAAGGGAAGGATGATCTAATCAATGTCTGATTGTATCAGTAGCCAGGTAGCCTCAGGGAGGTGTGACCCACCTATTGTCCCTCTATGTGTATTGTGTGGCCAACCATGGGGGATGTGTATAGCCTGTGGGAAGAGATATGTATATATATTTCTGCACAACAAAATAAAGTCAGTATTCATTTGACTCCCAATTGAGTGTCGTCCAATATGGGAGGTTGGGGATGGTGAGACTGTAGTGCTTCTTGGATATTTTACCGTATACAAGCGGAGATATTGGATTCGTGTTCCAACTCCGTTACACATACCCCCTTAAGCACTTAATTAACCCTATAATTCATGGGGGTCAATACAGACCCCACATAAGTACTTAATTATCACTATATCTCATGGGGGTTAATACAGACCCTCATAAGCACTTATTTAACCCTATAACTCATGGGGGTCAAAACAGACCCCCATAAGTACTTAAATAACCCTATAACTCATGGGGGACAATACAGACCCCCATAGGCACTTAATTAACCCTATAACTCATAGGGGTCAATACATACCCCTATAAGGCCTTAATTAACCCTATTACTCAGGGGGTCAATAAAGACCCCCATAAGGCCTTAATTAAGCCAATAACTCATGTGGGTCAATACAGACCCCATATAAGCACTTCATTAACCCTATAATTCATGGGGGTCAATAAAGACCCCCATGAGCACTTAATTAACCCTATAACTCAGGGATGTCAATACAGTCCCCCATAAGGCCTCAATTAACCCTATAACTCATGGGGGTCAATACAGACCCCCATAAGCACATAATTAACCCTATAATTCATGGAGGTCAATACAGACCTTCATAATCACTTAATTAACCCTCTAACTCATGAGGGTCAATACAGACCCCCATAAGCACTTAATTAACCCAAATAACTCATGGGAGTCAATACAGACACCCATAAGGCCTTAATTAACCCTATAACTCATGGGGGTCCATAAAGACCTCCATAAGGCCTTAATTAAGCCTATAACTCATGGGGGTCAACACAGTCCCCCATAAACACTTCATTAACCCTATCATTCATGGGGGTCAATACAGACCCCCATAAGACCTTCATTAAATGTATAACTCATGGGGGTCAATACAGACCCCCCTAGAGGCCTTAATTAGGCCTATAACTCATGGGGGTCAATACAGAACCCCATAATCACTTTATTAACCCTGTAGTTCATGGGGGTCAATAAAGACCCCCATAAATCAATAATTAACCCTATAACTCATGGGGGTCAATACAGACCCCCATAAGCCAATAATTAACCCTATAACTCATGGGGGTCAATATAGACGCCCATAAGCCAATAATTAACCCTATAACTCATGGGGTTTAATACAGACCCCTATAAGGCCTTAATTAACCCTATAACACATGGGGGTCAATACAGTCCCCCATAAGGCCCTAATTAACCCTATAATTTATGGGGGTCAATACAGACCCAATAAGCACCTAATAAACCCTATAACTCATGGGGGTCAATACAGACTCCCATAAGCCCTTAATTAACATAAGAACTTATGGGGGTCAATACAGACCCCCATAAGCACTTAATTAACCCTCTAATTCATGGGGGTCAATACAGACCCCCATAAGGCCTTTATTAACCCTATAACTCATGGGGGTCAATACAGACCCCCAATAAGCACTTAATTACCACTATAACTCATGGGGACAATACAGACCCCAATAAGCACTTAATTAACCCTATAATTCATGGGGGTCAATACAGACCTCCATAAGCACTTAATTAACCCTATAAATAATGGGGGTAATAGAGACCTCCCATAAGCACTTAATTAACCCTATAACTCATGGGGACAATACAGACCCCCATAAGCACTTAATTAACCCTATAACTCATGGGGGTCAATACAGACCCCCATAAGGCCTTAATTAACCCTATAACTCATGGGGGTCAATACAGACCCCCATAAGGCCCTAATTAACCCTATAATTCATGGGAGTCAATACAGACCCCCATAAGCACTTAATTAACCCTATAACTCATGGGGACAATACAGACCCCCATAAGCACTTAATTAACCCTATAACTCATGGGGCTCAATACAGACCCCCATAAGGCCTTAATTAACCCTATAACTCATGGGGTTCAATACAGACCCCCATAAGGCCCTAATTAACCCTATAATTCATGGGGGTCAATACAGACCCCATAAGCACCTAATTAACCCTATAACTCATGGGGGTCAATACAGTCTCCCATAAGGCCTTAATTAACCTTAGAACTTATGGGGGTCAATACAGACCCCCATAAGCACTTAATTAACCCTATAATTCATGGGGGTCAATACAGACCCCCATAAGGCCTTTATTAACCCTATAACTCATTGGGGTCAATACAGACCCCCCATAAGCACTTAATTAACACTATAACTGTAGCGGAGAGGCAATATTCCCCAGGTTATCTCCGCTTATAGTCCCAGTGAGGCTCAGGAACAAGTAAAGGGTAAATCCACAGGCAACGTTTCCAACAGGTAAAATAATAGCAATATTCCAACCGCAATCCCAATAACTGGACGACACACAGTTTCAGGAGCAGAACTATATCTTTAATGACAGGGAATCTCCTTTTATGCCATGGTGCCCTCTGAAGGGCTACACCCACATAATTATCACAGCCAATTAGATACATGGTTCAACCCCCACGTCTCCTCCCCTCAGATAACAGGTAACACAATTAAAACAGACCCAATTTTAACCACATTCTGGATGTACCCCAAAAACAGGGGGTACACCTTTAAGTCCAGCACCGTTCAATAGCTCTCACCCAGGGGAACAACATATTAAAAAAAATGGCCTGAATCAGACCAGGGGTTCAAAAGTTAGTAAAAGTATGTTTTTCACATAACACACAGACATGTCACATATCCCCCAAACAATACACATATAGGACAATAGGTGTGGTCACCCCTCCCTGAGGCATCTTGATATAATCAGACAATGATTAAATCAGCCTTCTTTGTTCTTATCTTTGAGAATGAATAGACCTCCTTATCTGTAACAGGATTATCTATTAGCCTAGGTCTGCCATAGTCTGGCTAATATTCTGCAGAGCATAAACCAACATACATTTCTTTTAACACAAGTACAACATACAGTTATGCGAATGCAGCTTATTCACAGTAAATTGCAGGACAGCCCAGTGCCATCCGCTACAATAACTCATGGGGACAATACAGACCCCAATAAGCACTTAATTAACCCTATAATTCATGGGGGTCAATACAGACCACCATAAGCACTTAATTAACCCTATAACTCATGGTGGTCAATAAAGACCCCCATAAGCACTTAATTAACCCTATAACTCATGGGGACAATACAGACCCCCATAAGCACTTAATTAACCCTATAACTCATGGGGGTCAATACAGACCCCCCATAAGCACTTAATTAACACTATAACTCATGGGGACAATACAGACCCCAATAAGCACTTAATTAACCCTAAAATTCATGGGGGTCAATACAGACCGCCATAAGCACTTAATTAACCCTATAACTCATGGGGGTAATAGAGACCCCCCATAAGCACTTAATTAACCCTATAACTCATTGGGACAATACAGACCCCCATAAGCACTTAATTAACCCTATAACTCATGGGGGTCAATACAGACCCCCATAAGGCCTTAATTAACCCTATAACTCATGGGGGTCAATACAGACCCCCATAAGGCCCTAATTAACCCTTTAACTCATGGGGGTCAATACAGACCCCCATAAGCACTTAATTAACCCTATAACTCTTGGGGGTCAATACAGACCCCCATAGGCACTTCATTAACCCTATAATTCATGGGGGTCAATACAGACCCACATAAGCACTTAATTAACCGTATTACTCATGGGGTCAATACAGACCCACATAAGGCCTTAATTAACCCAATAACTCATGGTGGTCAATACAGACCCCCATAAGCACTTATTTAACCCTATAACTCATGGGGGTCAATACAGACCCCCATAAGCACTTAATTAATCCTATAACTCATGGGGGACAATACAGACCCCAATAAGCACTGATTAACCCTATAACTCAAGGGGATCAAAACAGACCCCCATAAGCACTTAATTAACCCTATAACTCATTGGGGACAATACAGTTGCCCATAAGCACTTAATTAACCCTATAACTCATGGGGGTCAATACAGACCCCCATAAGACCTTAATTAAATGTATAACTCATGGTCGTCAATACAGACCCCCATAAGGCCTTAATTAGGCCTATAACTCATGGGGGTCAATACAGACCCCCATAATCACTTCATTAACCCTGTAGTTCATGGGGGTCAATACAGACCCCCATAAGCCAATAATTAACCCTATAACTCATGGGGGTCAATATAGACTCCCATAAGCCAATAATTAACCCTATAACTCATGGGGTTCAATACAGACCCCTATAAGGCATTAATTAACCCTATAACTCATGGGGGTCAATACAGACCCCCATAAGGCCCTAATTAACCCTATAATTCACGGGGGTCAATACAGACCCCATAAGCACCTAATTAACCCTATAACTCATGGGGGTCAATACAGACTCCCATAAGGCCTTAATTAACCTTAGAACTTATGGGGGTCAATACAGACCCCCATAAGCACTTAATTAACCCTATAATTTATAAGGGTTCAATACAGACTCCCATAAGTACTTCATTAACCCTATAACTCATGGGGGTCAAAACAGAAACCCATATGGCCTTATTTAACCCTATAACTCATGGGGGTCAATACCGACCCCCATAAGCACTTTATTAACTGTATAATTCATGGGGGTCAATATAGACCCCCATAAGCACTTAATTACCCCTATAACTCATGGGGGTCAATACAGACCCCCATAGGCACTTCATTAACCCTATAATTCATGGGGGTCAATACAGACCCACATAAGCACTTAATTAACCGTATTACTCATGGGGTCAATACAGTCCTACATAAGCACTTAATTATCCGTATTACTCATGGGGTCAATACAGACCCACATAAGGCCTTAATTAACCCAATAACTCATGGTGGTCAATACAGACCCCCATAAGCACTTATTTAACCCTATAACTCATGGGGGTCAATACAGACCCCCATAAGCACTTAATTAATCCTATAACTCATGGGGGACAATACAGACCCCAATAAGCACTGATTAACCCTATAACTCAAGGGGGTCAAAACAGACCCCCATAAGCACTTAATTAACCCTATAACTCATGGGGGTCAATACAGACCCCCATAAGCACTTAATTAATCCTATAACTCATGGGGGACAATACAGACCCCAATAAGCACTGATAAATCCTATAACTCAAGGGGGTCAATACAGACCCCCATAAGACCTTAATTAAATGTATAACTCATGGGGGTCAATACAGACCCCCATAAGGCCTTAATTAGGCCTATAACTCATGGGGGTCAATACAGACACCCATAAGACCTTAATTAACTCTATAACTCATGGGGCTCAATACAGACCCAGATAAGCACTTAATTAACCCTATAACTCATCGCGGTCAATTCAGAACCCCCATAAGCACTTAATTAGCACTATAACTCATGGGGGTCAATACAAACCCCCATAAGCACTTAATTAACCCTATTACTCATGGGGGACAATACAGACCGCCATAAGCACTTAATTAACCCTATAACTCATGGGGACAATTCAGAACCCCATAAGCACTTAATTAACTCATAACTCATGGGTATCAATACAGACCCCCATAAGGCCTTAATTAACCCTATAATTCATGGGGGTCAATACAGACCCCATAAGCACTTAATTAACCCTATAACTCATGGGGGTCAATACAGACCCCCCATAAGCACTTAATTAACACTATAAATCATAGGGGTCAATACAGACCCCCATAAGCACGTAATTAACCCTAGAACTCATGGAAACAATACAGACCCCCATAAGCACTTAATTAGCCCTATAACTCATGGGGGTCAATACAGACCCCCATAAGCCAATAATTAACCCTATAACTCATGGGAGTCAATACAGATCCCAGTAATCCAATAATTAACCCTATAATTCATTGGGGTCAATACAGACCCCCATAAGCACTTACTTAACCCTATCACTCATGGGGGTCAATACAGACCCCCCATAAGCACTTAATTAACACTATAACTCATGGGGGTCAATACAGACCCCCATATGCACTTAATTAACCCTATAATTCATGAAGGTCAATACTGACACCCATAAGCACTTCATTAACCCTGTCATTCATCCATAAGGCCTTAATTAAACTTATAACTCATGGGGGTCAATACATACCCCCATAAGCCAATAATTAGCCCAGTCACTCATGGGGGTCAATACAGACCCCCATAAGCACTTAATTAACCCTATAACTCATGGGGGTCAATAAAGAACCCCCATAAGCACTTAATTAGCACTATAACTCATGGGGGTCAATACTGACGCCCATAAGCACTTAATTAGCCCAATAACTCATGGGGGACATTACAGACCCCCAAAAGCACTTAATTAACCCTGTCACTCATGGGGGTCAATACAGACCCCCATAAGTAATAATTAACCCCGTCATTCATGGGGGTCAGTACAGATCCCCATAAGCCAATAATTAACCCTATAAATCATGGGGGTCAATACAGACTGTAACGGAGTTGGAACACAAAGTCCAGTATCTCCGCTGGAAGACGGTAAAATATCCAAGAAACACTGCAGTCTCACAATCCCAGACCACCCATATTGGACGACACTCAATTGGGAGTCAAATAATACTGTCTTTATTTTGTTATGCAGAAATATATATACATCTCTTTCCACAGGCAATACACATCCCCCATATTTGGCCCCACATTACACATAGAGAGACAATAGGTGTGATCACACCCCCCGGAGGTTACCTGGCTACTTTGATACAATCAGACATTGATCAGATTATACTTATCTTTGTTCTATGTCTCATAATGAAAACACTTTATACAATAGACTTCCTTATCTTATGAGGAGACTCTGTAATAGGATTATCTATTAGCCTAGTAGCTGTAATATTCTGAGCCAATATATTCTGTAGAACATAAAACAACAAATCTACAGTACAGCAATGTGATCATATTTTAACCATAAGAATTAAATAACCATAAAACAGAGTAAAACAGTGATGGGTTCCGTTACACACCTCCCCCGTGACCATAAGCCGGCATACACGGTCTGATCCCAACAGATCAGCCTGGGTATTTCCGGACAAAAGTATTTGTTGGTCAATTCTCTAGTTTGACAACCCATCAGCATTACTGCAATTCACCTTTACTCACACTTCAAGAAGAAAACAAACGCACACTTCATTCACAGCAATAAACATTTCAAGGAGAGGGAAAATACATTTTACAAACTGGTTTTACAGAGGCCTCTATACTGCAGACAATGGGGAAAGTAATCCAATTATCCAGGGATAGAGGCAGACTCCATTGAGCAGATGGTTGCAAAAAAACATAAACCACTTTAAAATAAATAAAGTCACCTTTTTCACATAACACACAGACATTTCACATATACCCAGATAGCTGGGATCTGAGCGGACAAAACTACTGAATAGCGCTCAGATCCTATTCACACAGTTCAAGTGGCAGGTAGCTAAAGTCTTTCCCATAGTCTTTCATTATATGAATGGGCTCCATGGCATAGCTATCTGGGGTATCACCGTTTACACGGGGCAAGTACCAAATGACCCCACTGTATTTAAAGGGCCAGAATGAGTGACATACACTCTGGTATGGCCGAATACTGTTTTTAAAGGGCAATATGTCCCAGGGCCATAGTCGCAGGGCAGGAGGCTGGCAATAAGTCCTCTCCAGGACAAAGTGGCGAAGCGCACTTCGTCACACATCTCCCCTTTGGGGGGAAGTCTAACCAGGCACCTGGATATTTCGCTGTGCTGATGGGGCAACACGCTGAGGGGACTTGAGGGGCAGAGGCCAGCGGAACTCTGCCCTGATGCCAGCTCTTCTGCTGGTATAACCTTACAGGACATCCTGCTCTGTACAAGGGACAAAGAGAGGGCAGAGGCCGACTGCACTCTGCCCCGCAGTCAGCTCTTCTGCTGGGGTACTTGGGACATATTTCGGCTCAGTAGAAAGGGAAAGGTGGGGGTCAGTGGGGGTTAACATTTCCTTTGTTAACCCTGGGGCCACATTAGGAGTTAGCTGGGGAGGGGAATTTATACTTACCCCCTCCTCCGGTTGTCCCAGTGAGGGTAGTTGGGGATCTGGACAGGCTGTCCAGCATCCCGGTAGGTCAGTGTAACGGAACCCATCACTGTTTTACCCTTTTTTATGGTTATTTAATTATTATGGTTAAAATTAGAAATGTCGCGAATAGTTCGCCGGCGGATTGTTCCCGGCGAACATAGCATGTTCGCGTTCGCGGCGAACAGCGAATATATGCGAGATTCGACCCGCCCCCAATACTTTATCATCGAGCAAACTTTGACCCTGCATGTCACAGTCAGCAGACACATTCCAGCCAATCAGCAGCATACACTCCCTTCCAGAGCCATCTACCTCATGGACAGCAGCCATTTTGGAATCATAACTAACTTGCAGTCTTACAGAGAGGAGGTAGAGTGTAGGTGATGCTGATTGAATAGGAAAATCAATAGCTAGGCAAGTTTATTCAGTGTCCAGTGCAGTGCTGAAGGACTCATCAGATCTCTGCTGTAAACACAGCACCCAAAAAAGCCTTTTTTAGGGCTATAACATCATTTTTCTTTTTTTTTTTTCTGTGTAATCTAATTTCATTTGCCTGTCTCCCTGCTAGCCCCTGCTTGAAAGTGTGTGTGTCAGGCTCACAGCTTATACTGTGTGTGCACAACGCATACAATATAATATTGTTTACTAGTTGGCTACTTTTAAAAAACCCAAACTTTTATTTTCCTAAATCTAAGTGCATTTGTCTGACCGTCAATCAAAGTTCATTTGCTTGACCGCTACCCATAGTGTGTGTCTTGCTTACAAGTACTGTGCCAAGTTCAACCAATCCAATCTATTTGGGGTACCAACAGTCCACATTTAAAAACCCAAACTTTTATTTTCTTAAATCTAAGTGCATTTGTCTGACCGTCAATCAAAGTTCATTTGCTTGACCGCTACCCATAGTGTGTGTCTTGCTTACAAGTACTGTGCCAAGTTCAACCAATCCAATCTATTTGGGGTACCAACAGTCCACATTTAAAAAACCCAAACTTTTATTTTCTTAAATCTAAGTGCATTTGCCTGACCGTCAATCAAAGTTCATTTGCTTGACCGCTACCCATAGTGTGTGTCTTGCTTACAAGTACTGTGCCAAGTTCAACCAATCCAATCTTTTTGGGGTATCAACAGTCCACATTTAAAAAACCCAAACTTTTATTTTCTTAAATCTAAGTGCATTTGCCTGACCGTCAATCAAAGTTCATTTGCTTGACCGCTAGCCATAGTGTGTGTCTTGCTTACAAGTACTGTGCCAAGTTCAACCAATCCAATCTATTTGGGGTACCAACAGTCCACATTTAAAAAAACCCAAACTTTTATTTTCTTAAATCTAAGTGCATTTGCCTGACCGTCAATCAAAGTTCATTTGCTTGACCGCTACCCATAGTGTGTGTCTTGCTTACAAGTACTGTGCCAAGTTCAACCAATCCAATCTAGTTGGGGTACCAACAGTCCACATTTAAAAAACCCAAACTTTTATTTTCTTAAATCTAAGTGCATTCGCCTGACCGTCAATCAAAGTTCATTTGCTTGACCGCTACCCATAGTGTGTGTCTTGCTTACAAGTACTGTGCAAGTTCAACCAATCCAGTCTAGTTGGGGTACCAACAGTTCACATTTAAAAAACCCAAACTTTTATTTTCTTAAATCTAAGTGCATTTGCCTGACCGTCAATCAAAGTTCATTTGCTTGACCGCTAGCCATAGTGTGTGTCTTGCTTACAAGTACTGTGCCAAGTTCAACCAATCCAATCTATTTGGGGTACCAACAGTCCACATTTTAAAAAAAAATGACAGGCAGAGGCAGGACACCCCGCAGACGCCGTCGTGGTCGCTGTGATTCCCTTTGGCCCTACAATAATGCCCAGTGTTCAGAGGCCAGTTACCCTGAATCTTCTACAGCTTCCGCTTGGAAAATTGACGCACCATCCTCCTCCAGCTTAGCTTCGGGCACCTCTCAAGTTACCACTCAACCGCCTGCCGCCACCACCAACACTAGTACCACAGCCAATTCAATTGATCAGTCAGAAGAGTTATTTACACATCAGTTTGAAGAAATGAGTGATGCACAACCATTATTGCCAGAGAATGTAGATAACAGGGATATGTCTCAGTCAGGCAACATTACACACATGTACGTACGATGTGATGATAATGATGATGATGTACCCACTGCTGCTTCCTTTGTTCAGTTGTCATATACAAGTGAGGCGGGTGATGATGATGACGATGCGTCCGTGGATGTCACGTGGGTGCCCGCTAGAAGAGAAGAAGAACAGGGGGAAAGTTCAGATGGGGAGACAGAGAGGAGGAGGAGACGAGTTGGAAGTAGAGGGAGGTCATCGCAACGAGCTAGTGGCACAGTCAGACAGCATGAATCAGCACCCGGGGTCAGCCAGACAGCACGCCAATCAACGCATGCTGTTGCCACCACCAGAATGCCGTCACCGCCGAGCTCAGCAGTGTGGCATTTTTTGTGTGTGTCTGCCTCTGACAACAGCGATGCCATTTGTAACCTGTGCCAAAAGAAACTGAGTTGTGGGAAGTCCAACACCCACCTAGTTACAACTGCTTTGCGAAGGCACATGATGTCACATCACAAACGCCAATGGGATCAACACATGAGTACAAGCAGCACACAAACTCAAAGCCGCCATCCTCCTCCTGGTCCAGCATCTTCATCCACATCAACCACTGCTGTCCTCCTTGCCCCCTCTCAACTCTCCACCACTCCGTCTCTCGCCTCATGCTGTTCCTGCTCATCTCCACACAGTCAGGTGTCTGTCAAGGGCATGTTTGAGCGTAAGAAGCCAATGCCACAAAGTCACCCCCTTGCCCGGCGTCTGACAGCTGGCTTGTCTGAACTCTTGGCCCGCCAGCTTTTACCATACAAGCTGGTGGAGTCTGAGGCGTTCAAAAAGTTTTTAGCGATTGGGATACCGCACTGGAAGGTACCCGGCCGAAATTTCTTTGCCCAAAAGGCAATCCCCAACCTGTACTCAATTGTGCAAAAGGAAGTAATGGCATCTCTGGCACACAGTGTTGGGGCAAGGGTCCATCTGACCACTGATACCTGGTCTGCAAAGCATGGTCAGGGCAGGTATATCACCTACACTGCGCATTGGGCAAACCTGCTGGCGCCTGCCAAGCATGGAATGCGTGGCTCTGAAGAGGAGTTGGTGACACCGCCACGACTTGCAGGCAGGCCTGCTGCCACCTCCTCTACTCCTCCTACTCCATCCTCTTCCATAACCTCCTCAGCTGAGTCCTCTTCTGCTGCTGCGTCTTGCTCCACATCAACGGCACCCCCCCCCCAGCTCCCCAGATACTATTCCACATCCCGGATACGGCAGTGTCATGCCGTCTTGGGGTTGACTTGCCTCAAAGCAGAGAGTCACACCGGGCCAGCACTCCTGTCCGCCCTGAATGCACAGGTGGATCAATGGCTGACTCCGCACCAACTAGAGATTGACAAAGTGGTTTGTGACAACGGAAGAAATTTGTTGGCGGCATTGAATTTGGGCAAGTTGACACATGTGCCGTGCATGGCACTTGTGTGTAATCTGATCGTACAACGCTTTGTCCATAAGTATCCAGGCTTTCAGATATCCAGCGGCGAAACAACATGCCAGTGAGGCGCTTGATTTGTGACAGCCCCACACGTTGGAATTCAACACTCCTAATGTTCGACCGCCTGCTCCAACAAGAAAAAGCCATTAATGAGTATTTGTATGACCGGGGTGCTAGGACTACCTCTGCGGAGCTGGGGATTTTTTTGCCACGTTACTGGACGCTCATGCGCAATGCCTGTAGGCTCATGCGTCCTTTTGAGGAGGTGACAAACCTTGTCAGTCGCACCGAAGGCCCCATCAGCGACATCATACCATTTGTTTTATTCCTGGAGCGTGCCCTGCGAAGAGTGCTGGATCTGGCCGTAGATGAGTGTGACGAGGAAGAAGAAGAGTTGTGGTCACCATCACCACCAGAAACAGCCTTATCAGCATCACTTGCTGGACCTGCGGCAACGCTGGAAGAGGATTGTGAGGAAGAGGAGTCAGAGGAAGAATGTGGCTTTGAGGGGGAGGAGGAAGACCAATCACAACAGGCATCCCAGGGTGCTCGTTGTCACCTATCTGGTACCCGTGGTGTTGTACGTGGCTGGGGGGAAGAACATATCTTCAGCGAGATCACTGAGGACGAGGAACGGGACATGACTAGCTCGGCATCCAACCTTGTGCAAATGGGGTCTTTCATGCTGTCGTGCCTGTTGCAGGACCCTCATATAAAAAGGCTGAAGGGGAACGACCTGTACTGGGTGTGCACGCTACTAGACCCCCGGTATAAGCAGAAAGTGCCTGATTTGTTACCAAATTACCGCAAGTCAGAAAGAATGCAGCAGGTCCAAAACAAATTAACAAGTATGCTTTACACAGCATATAAGGGTGATGTCACAGCACAAGGGCAATATAACAGGGGAAGAGGTGAAAGTAATCCACCTCCCACGACCACGCCGGCAAGGACAGGACGTTTAAAAGACGTGTTGTTGATGGAGGACATGCGGACCTTTTTCAGTCCTACGCATCGCATCAGCCCTTCGGGATCCACCCTCAGAGAACGACTTGACCGACAGGTAGCAGACTACCTCGCCTTAACTGCAGATATCGACACTCTGAGGAGCGATGAACCCCTTGACTACTGGGTATGCAGGCTAGACCTGTGGCCTGAGCTATGCCAATTTGCAATTGAACTTCTGGCCTGCCCCGCTTCAAGTGTCCTGTCAGAAAGGACCTTCAGTGCAGCAGGAGGTTTTGTCACCGAGAAGAGAAGTCGCCTAGGGCAAAAAAGTCTAGATTGCCTCACCTTTATAAAGATGAATGAGGGATGGATCCCGAAGGGACTGACACTAGGCGATACATTCAACTGAAAAAGGCCTGATGAGATGAGCTGCCTTCGGCTATAAATGGTCCACACGCTGCTGTATGTTATCTGTGAATGCCGGATGACTTGCGTGAATTATCAGCCACCAACTAGGGTTCAAGAAGAGGCAATGTTTTATGGCACTTTCTGCCTGGGGAACAAAGGTCAATTTTTCTGGCCGCTGCAACAGCAGCGGCTGCAACAATATCTAATTTTTGAATTTCAATTTTTATGTCAGAAGGCGTACGGCATGTAATGGAAAAAAAAGCATATTGAACAGTCTTGCATAACACAACAGTTGTGCAAAAATACATATTTACAATGAAGACATTTTGTTAAAATTAGGTGGCTAGGCCTTCTTTTTTTTACTTTTTTGTTTAATACATTTTCTTTTTTTTTACTGTGATTGCGATTTTTAAGAGAAACCTAAGACATGGTAAAACAGACAATAGTAAAGAGTATATCAGCAGTTAACACCAAAGTCCTATTATCTATCATCACTCCAGCAGTAGCTTATTATTTACAATATCTAACCTGCTCAATCGCCCTTGGGTTACCCTAGGGCAGGCTTCAGTAGGCGACCTCTCCTTTCCTCGGATGATTTTGCCGCCGGTTGCATCTGAAGGGTCTCCTCCAGGGCTCCCCCACTCCGGTCCTTCCCCCCGAGTCGCTTCAACCATTAACAAATGTTTTTATTATATTAGGGGGGCACTAAATGGGGATGTTATCCAGGGATCCCAAATTGTCTGGAACTGGGTGATTCTATCCAAGACTACATGGTTAAATCTCTCGTTGAGCAGTAAATAGTTTATTTTTTTTATTAATTCCTGAAAGTTTTAATTTGGGGTTTTCCAACTACTAGCTATGTGTATTTTTTCTTTCAAAAAATATTTTATTAGGTCAATCTTAAACATTTTAGAAGCTAGTAAGCATGTTTCTTCCTATAGTCATATGACTGCCGAACACTCCCACCAGACATGAATAAATGTAGCCTCATTACCACTGTTCCTAAAACATGAGCTGCTCCGTTTTGGATCCCATTTATTAGCTTAAAAGGAGTAATATATGTCCTGTGTAGGACCTTTATTGAAGTCTCAAGCAGACTATAATTTAAAGATCCCCTACTTAAGCCTTGCCAACTTTTATCCCATGTGCTGTCTGCCAACTCGGTGCCCAAATCCCTCTCCCAGGCTTCGGTATAGTCTGGTTTGTTTGCCCATGAGTTTTCATTAAATAGTTCATACATGAGGCTAATAATACCAGGCTGAAAGGGATAATCCCTACATTTTTTGAGTAGCCAGGTGTTTCTTTGGGGGGTTCCCCTACCACTTATCGTATATATAAAATGATGTATCCTGCAAAAATTATAGTGTTCAGCCAGGGGTAAATTGTATCTATCTCTCACCCACTCAAAGGTCATTATTTTGTTGTCATGCCACCATGGACCAACCCTTAGTAGGTTCTGAGACTTCCACCAACTGAGAGAGCTTTCCTGAAGATGTATCTCAAAGTGGGGATTGGGTACGATAGGGGTAAGATCTGATACCCGAGTGTCCAGTTTTTGTGTCCAGTTCATCTCCGTCCATATTTTCAATAAGTGCTTAATCAATGGGTTTTTCAAGTTTCTCAAAAAAGTATACAGGCCTGGAAACCATATTACTGTATCCCATGTATAAGGTGACATGCTTACATTTTCCATAAATACTCAGAGCGGCTGATGTGTTTTGGAGAATGCGCCAGTGGAATGAAAGCCAGCTGCGCTGCCTTGTAATAGAGTTTGAGATTCTGGTCCCTACCCTCTTTTGGAAAGACTATGAGGTCGGCATGATTCAATTAAGGGGGCATAGGTTCTCAATTTAGTATAGCGTTAAACAAAGATGTTAGGTGCAGGGGTAAGCAAGGGCTCAAATTTCTTATAGTACAGATGAGTAAAACCGTCTGGCCCTGGGGACTTGCCAAATTTAAGATCTTGGATTGTAGATTTAACTTCCTCTTGGGATATGTCTAGGTTCAAGCTGTCCAATTGAGGTACAGGTATTTTGTGGACTTCTTGCTGTAGTAGGAAGGACTCTATGTCAGATCCGCTGCAGCGGGATTGGGATGAATATATGGTCTGATAGAAGTTTTGAAATGTTTCTTGGATAGCATTGGGGCTAAAGGAGGTTTGGCCATCAGGTAGTCTAAATATACCGTATATTATGTCCTCTCTTGGGGGGTAAAGACACTAATAATTCCTCCAATAAAATTCTGCTTTTTTTTTTGTGGCAAGGTCCCTGATTAGCCCCTTGGGTTATCTGTTAAAAAGAGTGGTGCAGAGACTGTGGGGGCTGTTAGCCTCCTTGTCCCTGTGTGGCCGTTTAGAATCCCTGCTGCTGCATGTTTCAGCTTTATTAAGGTGTAATTGTACAGCGTTTGACTCAAGTAGCTGCCTGTGCTGGGTCAGTTTGGCTTAAATGCTGGTCCCTTTTCCTGCCAAGATTGCGACCGTCAGTCCATGGGCCTCTATGTCCCCTTCACTACCTTTGTCCCCGCTTGTGTGCTTATTTGGGATGGCCCCCCTTTATATCTCCGGCCCGTGGCCTTGTAAGGGTCGCCCCCTCAATCTCTGAGTGTGGATATGCAGGGATGGGGCGTTGAATCAGGCCTACCTTCTTCTCTGCTCGCTGCAAGATCAACAATACCTAATTTTTCAGGCATGTGTACATGCCTAATTTTTCTGGCCTCTGGTGCTGCACTGTGGCTTCAACAACCAAACCCCCAAAAAAGGCACATAACAGGGATTAAACTGATAGGAGTAGTACTACTTAACACACCACTCATATCTGGTGTAACAGTAGTGTACATTTAAAACAAAAACAAAATTCTACTGTAATAGATTGCATAGCAGTTAGTTGTCTGCAAGCGTGTGTGTCAGACCTACAGCGTCTACTCTACCAACTTCTGCAAGTGCACAGTGCCACTCATATCTGTTGTCACAGTAGCTTGGATGCATAGTACCGATCTGTCAAAACCTGTAATGATGAATGAGGTCTAGAGTAACCTGGTTCCCTTATCCTCTACAGGGTGACTCCAGACCAACACATGAGTACAAGCAGCACACAAACTCAAAGCCGCCATCCTCCTCCTGGTGCAGCATCATAAGCCACATCAACCACTGCTGTCCTCCTTGCCCCCTCTCAACAATCCGCCACTCCGTCTCTCGCCTTGAGCAGTTCCTGCTCATCTGCCCATAGTCAGGTGCCTGTAAAGGACATGTTTCAGCGTAAGAAGCTAATTGTAACAGAGTTGGAACACGCAGTCCAATATCTCCGCTGGTATACGGTAAAATACCCAAGAGGCACTACAGTTTCACCATTCCCGACCTCCCATATTGGACGACACACAATTTGGGAGTCAAATGAATACTGATTTTATTTTGTTATGTGCAGAAATATTTATACACATCTCTTCCCACAGGCAATCCACATCCCCCATAAATGGCCACACAATACACATAAAGAGACCAATAGGTGATGTCACCCCTCCCTGAGGCTCCTTGATACAATCAGACAATGATTAAATCAGCCGTCTCTGTTCTTATGTTTGAGAATGAATAAACGTCCTTATCTGTAACAGGATTATCTCTCCTGCCAAGGTCTGCACCAGCCTGGGGCCAATATTCTGCAGAGCATAAACCAACATACATAAAGTATATTACTAGGATCATATTTTAACCAAGAATTAAATAACCATAAACAGGGTAAAACAGTGATGGGTTCAGTTACACTAATGTCACAAAGTGCCCCAAAATTGAAGTGATACGACCAACAAAGCATCTTTTTCCATCTCCTGGTTCTAAAAATCCAGGCCTTATACACGCCCCCTGATAGGTGACGTAACAAGTATTAAACTGATAAGAGTAGTACTTACAAACACGCCACTCCTATCTGGTGGCACCTTTGACTGCACGTGCCGTGCCCCAAAATTGAAGTGATACGACCAACAAAGCATCTTTTTCCATCTCCTGGTTCTAAAAATCCAGGCCTTATACACGCCCCCTGATAGGTGACGTAACAAGTATTAAACTGATAAGAGTAGTACTTACAAACACGCCACTCCTATCTGGTGGCACCTTTGACTGCACGTGCCGTGCCCCAAAATTGAAGTGATACGACCAACAAAGCATCTTTTTCCATCTCTGGTTCTAAAAATCCAGGCCTTATACACGCCCCCTGATAGGTGACGTAACAAGTATTAAACTGATAAGAGTAGTACTTACAAACACGCCACTCCTATCTGGTGGCACCTTTGACTGCACGTGCCGTGCCCCAAAATTGAAGTGATACGACCAACAAAGCATCTTTTTCCATCTCCTGGTTCTAAAAATCCAGGCCTTATACACGCCCCCTGATAGGTGACGTAACAAGTATTAAACTGATAAGAGTAGTACTTACAAACACGCCACTCCTATCTGGTGGCACCTTTGACTGCACGTGCCGTGCCCCCAAAATTGAAGTGATACGACCAACAAAGCATCTTTTTCCATCTCCTGGTTCTAAAAATCCAGGCCTTATACACGCCCCCTGATAGGTGACGTAACAAGTATTAAACTGATAAGAGTAGTACTTACAAACACGCCACTCCTATCTGGTGGCACCTTTGACTGCACATGCCGTGCCCCAAAATTGAAGTGATACGACCAACAAAGCATCTTTTTCCATCTCCTGGTTCTAAAAATCCAGGCCTTATACACGCCCCCTGATAGGTGACGTAACAAGTATTAAACTGATAAGAGTAGTACTTACAAACACGCCACTCCTATCTGGTGGCACCTTTGACTGCACGTGCCGTGCCCCAAAATTGAAGTGATACGACCAACAAAGCATCTTTTTCCATCTCCTGGTTCTAAAAATCCAGGCCTTATACACGCCCCCTGATAGGTGACGTAACAAGTATTAAACTGATAAGAGTAGTACTTACAAACACGCCACTCCTATCTGGTGGCACCTTTGACTGCACGTGCCGTGCCCCAAAATTGAAGTGATACGACCAACAAAGCATCTTTTTCCATCTCCTGGTTCTAAAAATCCAGACCTTATACATGCCCCCTGATAGGTGACGTAACAAGTATTAAACTGATAAGAGTAGTACTTACAAACACGCCACTCCTATCTGGTGGCACCTTTGACTGCACGTGCCGTGCCCCAAAATTGAAGTGATACGACCAACAAAGCATCTTTTTCCATCTCCTGGTTCTAAAAAATCCAGGCCTTATACACGCCCCCTGATAGGTGACGTAACAAGTATTAAACTGATAAGAGTAGTACTTACAAACACGCCACTCCTATCTGGTGGCACCTTTGACTGCACGTGCCGTGCCCCAAAATTGAAGTGATACGACCAACAAAGCATCTTTTTCCATCTCCTGGTTCTAAAAATCCAGGCCTTATACACGCCCCCTGATAGGTGACGTAACAAGTATTAAACTGATAAGAATAGTACTTACAAACACGCCACTCCTATCTGGTGGCACCTTTGACTGCACGTGCCGTGCCCCAAAATTGAAGTGATACGACCAACAAAGCATCTTTTTCCATCTCCTGGTTCTAAAAATCCAGACCTTATACATGCCCCCTGATAGGTGACGTAACAAGTATTAAACTGATAAGAGTAGTACTTACAAACACGCCACTCCTATCTGGTGGCACCTTTGACTGCACGTGCCGTGCCCCAAAATTGAAGTGATACGACCAACAAAGCATCTTTTTCCATCTCCTGGTTCTAAAAATCCAGGCCTTATACACGCCCCCTGATAGGTGACGTAACAAGTATTAAACTGATAAGAGTAGTACTTACAAACACGCCACTCCTATCTGGTGGCACCTTTGACTGCACGTGCCGTGCCCCAAAATTGAAGTGATACGACCAACAAAGCATCTTTTTCCATCTCCTGGTTCTAAAAATCCAGGCCTTATACACGCCCCCTGATAGGTGACGTAACAAGTATTAAACTGATAAGAGTAGTACTTACAAACACGCCACTTCCTATCTGGTGGCACCTTTGACTGCACGTGCCGTGCCCCAAAATTGAAGTGATACGACCAACAAAGCATCTTTTTCCATCTCCTGGTTCTAAAAATCCAGGCCTTATACACGCCCCCTGATAGGTGACGTAACAAGTATTAAACTGATAAGAGTAGTACTTACAAACACGCCACTCCTATCTGGTGGCACCTTTGACTGCACGTGCCGTGCCCCAAAATTGAAGTGATACGACCAACAAAGCATCTTTTTCCATCTCCTGGTTCTAAAAATCCAGGCCTTATACACGCCCCCTGATAGGTGACGTAACAAGTATTAAACTGATAAGAGTAGTACTTACAAACACGCCACTCCTATCTGGTGGCACCTTTGACTGCACGTGCCGTGCCCCAAAATTGAAGTGATACGACCAACAAAGCATCTTTTTCCATCTCCTGGTTCTAAAAATCCAGGCCTTATACATGCCCCCTGATAGGTGACGTAACAAGTATTAAACTGATAAGAGTAGTACTTACAAACACGCCACTTCTATCTGGTGGCACCTTTGACTGCACGTGCCGTGCCCCAAAATTGAAGTGATACGACCAACAAAGCATCTTTTTCCATCTCCTGGTTCTAAAAATCCAGACCTTATACATGCCCCCTGATAGGTGACGTAACAAGTATTAAACTGATAAGAGTAGTACTTACAAACACGCCACTCCTATCTGGTGGCACCTTTGACTGCACGTGCCGTGCCCCAAAATTGAAGTGAAACGACCAACAAAGCATCTTTTTCCATCTCCTGGTTCTAAAAATCCAGGCCTTATACACGCCCCCTGATAGGTGACGTAACAAGTATTAAACTGATAAGAGTAGTACTTACAAACACGCCACTCCTATCTGGTGGCACCTTTGACTGCACGTGCCGTGCCCCAAAATTGAAGTGATACGACCAACAAAGCATCTTTTTCCATCTCCTGGTTCTAAAAATCCAGGCCTTATACATGCCCCCTGATAGGTGACGTAACAAGTATTAAACTGATAAGAGTAGTACTTACAAACACGCCACTCCTATCTGGTGGCACCTTTGACTGCACGTGCCGTGCCCCAAAATTGAAGTGATACGACCAACAAAGCATCTTTTTCCATCTCCTGGTTCTAAAAATCCAGACCTTATACATGCCCCCTGATAGGTGACGTAACAAGTATTAAACTGATAAGAGTAGTACTTACAAACACGCCACTCCTATCTGGTGGCACCTTTGACTGCACGTGCCGTGCCCCAAAATTGAAGTGATACGACCAACAAAGCATCTTTTTCCATCTCCTGGTTCTAAAAATCCAGGCCTTATACACGCCCCCTGATAGGTGACGTAACAAGTATTAAACTGATAAGAGTAGTACTTACAAACACGCCACTCCTATCTGGTGGCACCTTTGACTGCACGTGCCGTGCCCCAAAATTGAAGTGATCCGACCAACAAAGCATCTTTTTCCATCTCCTGGTTCTAAAAATCCAGGCCTTATAGACGCCCCCTGATAGGTGACGTAACAAGTATTAAACTGATAAGAGTAGTACTTACAAACACGCCACTCCTATCTGGTGGCACCTTTGACTGCACGTGCCGTGCCCCAAAATTGAAGTGATACGACCAACAAAGCATCTTTTTCCATCTCCTAGTTCTAAAAATCCAGGCCTTATACACGCCCCCTGATAGGTGACGTAACAAGTATTAAACTGATAAGAGTAGTACTTACAAACACGCCACTCCTATCTGGTGGCACCTTTGACTGCACGTGCCGTGCCTCAAAATTGAAGTGATACGACCAACAAAGCATCTTTTTCCATCTCCTGGTTCAAAAAATCCAGACCTTATACTTGCCCCCTGATAGGTGACGTAACAAGTATTAAACTGATAAGAGTAGTACTTACAAACACGCCACTCCTATCTGGTGGCACCTTTGACTGCACGTGCCGTGCCCCAAAATTGAAGTGATACGACCAACAAAGCATCTTTTTCCATCTCCTGGTTCTAAAAATCCAGGCCTTATACACGCCCCCTGATAGGTGACGTAACAAGTATTAAACTGATAAGAGTAGTACTTACAAACACGCCACTCCTATCTGGTGGCACCTTTGACTGCACGTGCCGTGCCCCAAAATTGAAGTGATACGACCAACAAAGCATCTTTTTCCATCTCCTGGTTCTAAAAATCCAGGCCTTATACACGCCCCCTGATAGGTGACGTAACAAGTATTAAACTGATAAGAGTAGTACTTACAAACACGCCACTCCTATCTGGTGGCACCTTTGACTGCACGTGCCGTGCCCCAAAATTGAAGTGATACGACCAACAAAGCATCTTTTTCCATCTCCTGGTTCTAAAAATCCAGACCTTATACACGCCCCCTGATAGGTGACGTAACAAGTATTAAACTGATAAGAGTAGTACTTACAAACACGCCACTCCTATCTGGTGGCACCTTTGACTGCACGTGCCGTGCCCCAAAATTGAAGTGATACGACCAACAAAGCATCTTTTTCCATCTCCTGGTTCTAAAAATCCAGGCCTTATACACGCCCCCTGATAGGTGACGTAACAAGTATTAAACTGATAAGAGTAGTACTTACAAACACGCCACTCCTATCTGGTGGCACCTTTGACTGCACGTGACGTGCCCCAAAATTGAAGTGATACGACCAACAAAGCATCTTTTTCCATCTCCTGGTTCTAAAAATCCAGGCCTTATACATGCCCCCTGATAGGTGACGTAACAAGTATTAAACTGATAAGAGTAGTACTTACAAA